>JARQWZ010003239.1:20000-110000 GCA_033150135.1 Gobio occitaniae
GGCCAAGCCCTGAAAAACAACCCCACCCCATTATCCCCCCTACCAAACTTTATAATAATAATAATAATCGAAATAATAATAAAACACCTGCACAATTGCCTTAATTTATTTAGTTATTTATTTATGGTTCTGTTTTTAAATGACTAATAATGAGCAATATTTTATGATATACACTTGTCATATATAAATTTTATTTATGTATATTTATTTTTAAATGGCCGATTATGAACAATATTTTATAATACATGTACTATTGTTTTACATATTATGACTTATGACAACAACAAATATTAATAATAATAAGAAGAAGAAGAAGAATAAGAAGAAGACGATTGCAAAAAAAACAACACAATTGGCATAAACAATTTTATTTTATTTTATTAAATTTTTTTATTTTATTGTACACAACATTTTTCCATATCATGACAACAACAATAAACATAATAATAATAATGATAATAATAAACATAAACATAATAGTAATAATTAGATTGCAAAACAACAACACAATTGACATAAATTATTTATTAGTCAGGCAAGGCCCGTTCTCCTGGCGACCGTCAAACCCAGACTCGTCCATGGGATTGTCAGACAGAGAAGCGTGATTGGACACTCAGAGAACACGTCTCCACTGCTCTAGAGTCCAGTGGCGGCGCGCTTTACCCCACTGCATCCCACGCTTTGGTGCTGTAAGGCTTGGATGAGCTGCTTGGCCATGGAAACCCATTCCATGAAGCTCTACACACTGTTCTTGAGCTCATCTGAAGGCCACAGAAGTTTGGAGGTCTGGAGCTCTTGACTCTGCAGAAAGTTGGCCACTTCTGTGACCCTCAGCATGCGCTGACCCCGCTCTGTGTCCCTCAGCATGCGCTGACCCCGCTCTGTGACCCTCAGCATGTGCTGACCCCGCTCTGTGGCCCTCAGCATGCGCTGACCCCACTCTGTGACCCTCAGCATGCGCTGACCACGCTCTGTGACCCTCAGCATGCGCTGACCCCGCTCTGTGACCCTCAGCATGCGCTGACCCCGCTCTGTGGCCCTCAGCATGCGCTGACCCCACTCTGTGACCCCCAGCATGTGCTGACCCCGCTCTGTGATCCTCAGCATGCGCTGACCCTGCTCTGTCACCCTCAGCATGTGCTGACCCCGCTCTGTGACCCTCAGCATGCACTGACCCTGCTCTGTCACCCTCAGCATGTGCTGACCCCGCTCTGTGGCTGAGTTGCTGTTGTTCCCAATCACTTCCACTCTGTTATAACACCACTAACAGTTGAGTGTGGAATATTTAGTGTAATATTTGGCCTTATTGCACAGGTGTCCACCGATCACGGCCCCACGCTTGAGTTCTCTGAGCTCCTGAGAGCGGCCCATTCTCTCACTAATGTGTGTAGAAGCGAACACACACACACACACACACTCCTGAGAGCGGCCCATTCTTTGATTTGATTTGAACTCAGTGATTTGGATACTTTTGGCAGTATTGCGTATGAAGGCTTTCAAAAACAAATGTGATCTTAAAGGGTTAGTTCACCCAAAAATGAAAAATGTGTCATTAATGACTGAGCCTCATGTGGTTGGACACCCGTCAGACCTCCGTTCATCTTCAGACACAAATGAAGATATTTTAGTGTAAATCTGATGCTCTGAAAGGCCTCCATTGGCTCAATGCACTTTACACTCTCAAGACCCTTAAAAGACACTAAAGACGTTGTTACAAAGTCCATCTCACTACAGCGGCTCTACAATAACTTTATGAATCGGCGAGAATAGTTTGTGTGCGCCAAAAACCCCTAAATAACGACTTATATAGTGATGACGATTTCAAAACACGGCCTCATGAAGCTTCAAAGCGTTATGAATCAGTGAGTAGATTCAGCGGTTCAGAGCGTTATGAATCAGTGAGTCGATTCAGCAGTTTGGATCGCCAAATTTCAGCAGTTTGGCGGTTTGACACGCGATCCGAAATCACTGATTCATAACACTTTGAAGCTTCATGAGGCCGTGTTTTGAAATCGTCATCACTTAAGCTTTTTCTCTGCTGATTGTGTTTTGATTGTATTCCCCTTCCTTCAGCTCTGTGCGGTGGGAACATCACAGCCCTCAATGGGACCATCTACTCTCCGGGCCACCCGGCCGACTATCCCAATCTTAAAGACTGTATCTGGAGCATCCGAGTTCCTCCAGGCAACGGCATCCAGGTCAACTTCACCGTGCTCAACACTGAGCCCATCTACGACTACATCACCATCTGGTACGACTGCCAGCGCTTCACCCAAACACCAACATCTGCTGAGCAGACCATAACCTCGGTTTGGGATTGACGTACAGATTATTGGAATGTTCATCATGTATAAACTTTTCAAAACAAATTCATATTAACTTTTTCGACCATTATTTCAAAATAATAGTATAATTAATTAATTATGTTTTTTAATGACAGATAATGAACAATATTTTATGTATTATTATTTTTCTATTTTTCCATATTAGGACTTGTGACAACAAATAATATATTCAAAAATAAAAAAAGATTTAACATTTTGCTTTCGCACGAGCCACTTCAGCTTTAATGTTCATGGACGAGGACAAACCCTCTGGTGTTAATAACAGTAGTAGTAATAATAATTATTATTATAATAATAATGGTAATAATAATTTAATTGAAAAACAACACCTGCACAATTGCCTTAATTTATTTAGTTATTTATTTATTGTTATGTTTTTAAATCACTAATGATGAGCAATATTTTATAATATACACTTGTCATATATTAATTTTATTTATGTATATTTATTTTTAAATTGCTGATTATGAACAATATTTTATAATACATGTGTTATAGTTTTTCCATATTATGACTTATGACAACAAATCATAATAAGAAGAAGAAGATTGCAAAAAAAACACAACAAAATTTGCATAAATAATTGTATTTATTTATTTGTTTGTTTGTTTGTTTGTTTGTTTGTTTTTTATTTATGTATTATTTTTATGTATTGTACACCAGTGGCGAACAATTTTTTTTCCAATAAACATAATAATAATAAACACGATAATAATAATAATAATAAACATAATAATAATAATAAACATAATTTTAATAATAATAATAATAATTTTAATAATTAGATTGCAAAACAACAACAAAATTAACATAAATTATTTATTTATGTATTATTTATGTATTTGTTTGTTTATTTAGTTATTTATTTATAATAAACTGCCAGTGATGAACACAATTATTTATATATATATACAGGTATATATATATATATATAATATATATACAGGTATATCATAATTTTTCTATATTTCCATGTCATGACAACAACAATAAACATAATAATAATAATAATAATTTGAATAATTAGATTGCAAAACAACAACACAATTGACATAGTGTTTATTTATTTATTTATTTATTTATAATAAACGGCCAGTGATGAGCACAATTTTATAATATATATATATATTTTTTTTTTTCTATTTTTCCATATCATGACAACAACAATAAAAATATACATAAACATAATAATAATAATAAAAATTAATAATAATAATAATAATATTCACATTTACACTCTAAAAAAAGGTTCTATATGGCACCAAAAATGGTTCTTGGCTCGTAATCATAGGTGAACCTTTTTTAGTGCTATATAGCACCAATTTTGGTGCTTCAGTGGTTCTTCAGCGGTTCTTCAGAGGTGTTACATAGCACCTTAGTCAAAGAACCGGTGAAGCACCACTGAAGAACCACTGAAGCACCAAAATTGGTGCTATATAGCACTAAAAAAGGTTCCCCTATGATTATGAGCCAAGAACCATTTTTGGTGCCATATAGAACCTTTTTTTATTTAGAGTGTATGTTCCTCTGTGTTGTCTCCTGAGACTGAAGGAAAGTGTTATTGAGTGGCTCTGTTTAAACCAGCAAATCATCAGAACACAAAGCCTGAGTGTGGATCCATCAAACCGATTTGTCACGAGCTCCACCATAGAGTGTGTCCCTGTCCATGAAGAAAAGTGTGTGTTGTAGCGCAGCTGATCTGAGACTTACGCAACACATTCAGTCTTTTATCTGTTTTCTTTCACACGTTCTCTCTCTTCCGTACATTTCCTCGTTGAGCGAACATTAATGCGACTGGTGCGAAGGCAGAATGTTCCCGCTTGTGTTCACATCATGGAAAATAGGATTTTTCTTGCTTTTCCGAAATAAAAGGGTTTGACGTACTCAGAAATAATTCATCATACCGTATGACCTCCCGAATTTACATATCAATGCATATTCAGAGCTCGTTTCTCGTGCAAAGGGTCGTTCACACACAGAATAAAGTACAATAGTTTCATTCTCAGGGTCAGAGGAAGGGTGCGAGATCTGTGTACAGTGAAAAAAAGGAGGTCTGTGTCCGATTGGGACGCGAGGTCTGTGTTTCGATCGCTCTACCACAAGCGTGGAACTCACTATTGAGGGTTTTGAATGAGAATGAAGCACATGTGTGTTATACAGAACTCTTGTCCTCCATAGGGACGGCCCGGACCAAACATCCCCACAGATGGGCCAGTTCAGCGGCAGCTCGTCCCAGGACGCCGTCTCCAGCACGTCCAATCACATCCTGCTGAAGTTCCACAGCGACTTCAGCACCAGCGGGTTCTTTGTTCTGCGTTACCATGGTGAGCCGTTTCCCACTGTACTGTTGCTCATTCACCACGGCTCACAGTGTGTGTGTTGCTCACTGTCGGCTTGATTATCCTGGCTTATTCCCTCTCGCCCACAGCACATGTTACTGAAGCTGAGCGTACGCCGCGAACGTACATACATTCAACACAAACTGTGCCGTGAAATTGCATTATGCGCCATCATAGATGTTTTGTGACAGCGCCACCTAGACAATACCACTCCAATAGAGGTTTTTTATTATCTTTCCACCTTATTTTTTGAACATAATGTTCAGTGCCCGGTTGCATAAAGCACCTTAAAGGGGCTATATGCGTTTTTCTGAAATTTAAACTCGCGACTGACACCTGTGGCCAAAAAACAGAACTGCTCTTATTTTCTGCTCGCTCTCGCAGCGGTGGTGACGTCACATCCGCAGACAGCGCGGGAAAAAACGACCCGCCAGAAAATAGGAAAAATAGGATACAGGCTCACCCACTGTGAGCGGACAAGGTGTCAGCATGCTCATCAGGAGATGTTTGAGTCATAAATGGTCAAATAAAAAGGCTATTGTTACGTTTATTTTTGGGAAAAAGTTGCATATAGCCCCTTTAAGTGTAATTTTCCCTCAAGTTCGCCCTTATGTTTCCGTTAAACCTAAGGGTGTTGCAGGAAAAAACCCTCAAGTGTTACTCAAGGGTTTCTTTAAGTGAAACGTCGTAAACACTTAGAATTCCCCTTAAATGCTGTTTTTTTACTTAAGTAATCCCTTAAAAAGCGTTAAGTGTTGCATATAACCCCTTAACGGTCATTTCCTTAAGTATAACTTAAGGTTTGGAAATCGTAACGCGGACAAAAATAAGACGACATGGCTGAATTTATGGAACCAGCTGAAGATCATTAAGTGCCAAGAAGATTTTTTTCGGGATAGGGAAAACCCTTTGGACCATCTTAGCGATGAAAAATTGCTGCAAGAATACACCGATTTGACCATCACACATCACAACCACTGACACTGAACACTTCAGTCATACGTACATTTCTGAATGAGATGAAGAAGAAAAAACATAATTAAAGAAGTCGTTTGACGTTATAACAAGTCATTGATGTCTTTTAACTTATATGTTTCATATAATAGAACCGAAGCTATAGATTGTGATTTTAAACATTTCTCTTTTACCAGTGGCTAAAGTCATGAGGACTAGCTGAGGTGAGGCTGTTCCAGGCAGGATCTCACAACATCTTTAAATAAATCTTTACAAATAAACCACAGATTTGAGCTTTAAACAACTACATTCTCGACTGAACAACTCTTAAAGCTACATTTCGTGACACAATAACAGTAGTATTTTTCAATTTAGCAGCCGCACACAACCACTATGAAAAGCGCAAAAGTATGCGTGTCCATTTCGCTTCAAACTCTTGCTTTTACACATGTCCATCTCGCTTTGGACGCACGAATGCATTTAAAGTTCAAGCGTCAAACTAGACGTGAATTTGATGCTCTATTGTGTGAACACAGCATTAGTGTTTGTGTTTTGCGTATCTATGGCAACAAGCCTTTTATAACGTGAATCCAGGATCGCTGTCGTGAAACACTTCAATGTTCCCCTTACCTAAGAGAACCGTTTAAGAGATTATATGCAACACCCTTAAGTTATTCTCTTAGGTAACGGGAAATCGCCCCTTAAGTTCATACTTGAGGGAAAAACTTAAGGTGCTTTATGCAACCGGACACAGGCCTTTTAGTGTCAGACTGTGTCCTGACCTGACGTGATGATTCTGTTGATGTGCTTTATTTGATGTTAAAAGCATCTAATGTGAGTTTGAACATCATTTTACATCACCTCAATAGACGGTTTCAAGACCGTAGAAAAGAAGACAAATATTTTAAATTGTGTTCCGAAGATGAACGAAGGTCTTACATGTTTGGAGCGACATGATGGAGAGTAATAATGACAGAATTAACATTTTTGGGTGAACTAACCCTTTAAAGACCGTGTAATGCCGGTTTCTGTACAGTATCTATAAATGCTTCAATCATGCAATGCATCGGAATAACATGTTTCTTTGTTTCATGACATAAGATTATTGTTGGGAAAGTTAACTTGTAGATGAAGTACCCTATTTGAGATTGATTGTATATGAATGCATCACAAAAAATGCTCTATGGGCACTGCCATTAATAGAGGACAAAGCCAAAGTTGTTTTGCACTTCGTGATAAAGGCACATTTAAATATTTTGCGGGAAACATAAATCGATCAGTTATCCAGATGGCGACCACTTGATGTGAACAAATGTAAAGTCTGATGATCACAGTGTTAATGCCGAGTGTAAACGCAGCCAGAATAAGTTCCTCTAGAGTAGATTATTTCTGATAACAAGTAAATGACATTAGATGCTGCTCTCGTATGCTGGATATTTATGAAGCATTTAAGGCTTTTTGGTGAGTCGCACACACTGTTTTTGCGCTGCTCTCATATACTCTCTACTTGATCGTTAATATTTATATCATGTTATCCAAGAATAGTACGTCAAAAATGTGTTTCTACTTAGTAGTGCGCAATACTATCCCCTTGCCAGACCGATAAACAAACACAGACCGGAAGTTAAATTTGGGCCAGGCGCGTAACCGTGGCAATGCACGTGCGTCCGATGAAACCGTCTATAGCCGTACTGAAAGCGACAATTTGGTTGCGAGTGCAGTGCACTTGCAGAGAGACTCCGCCCACACTCTCTTCTGATTGGCTGGGATTGATTTGGTTGCGAGTGCAGTGCGCTTCCAGAGAGACTCCGCCCACACGCTCTTCTGATTGGCTGTGATTGATTTGGTTGCGAGTGCAGTGCGCTTCCAGAGAGACTCCGCCCACACGCTCTTCTGATTGGCTGTGATTGATTTGGTTGCGAGTGCAGTGTGCTTGCAGAGAGACTCCGCCCACACACTCTTCTGATTGGCTGTGATTGATTTGATTGCGAGTGCAGTGCGCTTCCAGAGAGACTCCGCCCACACGCTCTTCTGATTGGCTGTGATTGATTTGGTTGCGAGTGCAGTGCGCTTGCAGAGAGACTCCGCCCACACTCTCTTCTGATTGGCTGTGTTTGATTTGGTTGCGAGTGCAGTGCGCTTGCAGAGAGACTCCGCCCACACTCTCTTCTGATTGGCTGTGTTTGATTTGGTTGCGAGTGCAGTGCGCTTGCAGAGAGACTCCGCCCACACACTCTTCTGATTAGCTGTGATTGATTTGGTTGCGAGTGCAGTGCACTTGCAGAGAGACTCCGCCCACACGCTCTTCTGATTGGCTGTGATTGATTTGGTTGCGAGTGCAGTGCCTTACAGAGAGACTCCGCCCACACACTCTTCTGATTGGCTGTGATTGATTTGGTTAAGAGTGCAGTGCGCTTGCAGAGAGACTCCGCCCACACTCTCTTCTGATTGGCTGTGTTTGATTTGGTTGCAAGTGCAGTGCGCTTGCAGAGAGACTCCGCCCACACTCTCTTCTGATTGGCTGTGATTGATTTGGTTAAGAGTGCAGTGCGCTTGCAGAGAGACTCCGCCCACACTCTCTTCTGATTGGCTGTGTTTGATTTGGTTGCGAGTGCAGTGCGCTTGCAGAGAGACTCCGCCCACACGCTCTTCTGATTGGCTGTGATTGATTTGGTTGCGAGTGCAGCGCAGTTATTTTAGCTGTTCATTATGGTATTTGTTTTCACTCTACTAATAAACACACTAGTTTGTGGCACAAACAGTTTTACGCTTACTACACTTTAAGTCGGTCACACACCAAACAAGTTAATCAAAAGGGCGTCTCGTACAAAAAAAAAGAAGTGTTTTGTTCCAAGAAAACAGAATTTAAACCCAGAATACAAGGCACATTTATTGAAAAAGGAGGATTACCAGTGGTGTGTTTAGGGTTGAGACAAAATATAAATGACATTTAAATAATTAAACATCTAAATCATTCCAGAAAATGAATCATACAAATGCAGAATTGAATAGTATTTGCTGTAGATATTGTAAAAAGTGTGTCACTGCTTTTTGTTTGACTGCTCTCAGAAACACAGGCTAGAAATGACATGACTTGTTTCTTTTGGAAAATGGCTTTGATTATTGCGGCCACATTTCAATGGCGCTGTAATGTGTTTGGAAACTTCCATCATCCGTAATAACACCCATTTCTGAACGAGCAGGTGTGGAAACATACGCAGGTGGCTTCTGAGGCAGCTTCCCTGTTATGAAACCTCATAAGTGATGGTTTGAAATGCACTACATAGTGTATGAACAGATGCATGTGGAGACCGAGCAATCCATTTCTACAGGGTTTGCGTTCAGCATGCATAGGTTTTAATTTGAATTGACTAACCAGTGCATTTTGGGTTTTTGCAATGAATATGCATCTTATTATATTGGCCAGATAATAAGATATATTCACATTTGATGCTTTGCAGTGCTTTTTGGGTAGTTCATATGTTATTGAACAGAGCGTTTAACAGGGGGAACAGCATCTGAACCCCGTGGGGTTCCTCGAATCCGTTTCGCAGTGGTGATGGGAGACTGTTACTCAATAAAGGACAATAATATATGCGTTAGCATATTTTCTTCTGATGCTTTTGAAGTTTACCAATAAAGCAATAAAAAAATAAAGCACTGAGCTCGTTAGAATTTGAGCAGATAATAAAACGAGACGCTCGAGGTCCCAGAGCTGCCGAAATGCCCATTCTCCAGCCTGGAATTGCTTTTAATGTGTTAGTGTAGTAACTGCTGAGTTTTTCTAGTGTTTCTGTTTTCTCCTGATGATGAATTTTAAATGAAGTGTGCTTTAGTTTTTCAGTGGTCATTTAGCTGTGTGTAAATCTTCATGATGTTAAGGAACTGAGAGCGTCTGCTGGATGAAAAGGTGCTTAAACTCATTTGAACAAACCCTTGTTAACATTACGAACGAGCGCCACTCTTTTTTTTTTTTCTTAAGGATATTTATAAATTAAACTTTCCATGCTGCCATTTTTATAATGTTTTATATCTAATATCTAACTATAATAATTACAGGAATTATTACATTTATTAGATAGTTAATTTAAACAAAATAATTTAATATATCTGTAAAAAAAATATTATTTTTCATTTTTTTATATTATTTTTTTAATGAATGTTTATTAACCCATTAACTTTATTTATTTAACTGCGATGTATTCATTCATTCATTGTGTCGGCATGAACAAGCACCACTTTTTTTTTCTTGAGAAAAATATATAAATATAAATAGCTAATATTTTTTAATAATTTAAACTTCCATTTTATTTTATTTTTTAATTTTATATTTAATAATACAGCAAACCTCCATTTTATTTTATTTATTTGTTTTTAATAATACAGCAAACTTCCATTTTATTTTATTTTCTTTTTTTAATAATACAGCAAACCTCCATTTTATTTTATTTATTTGTTTTTAATAATACAACAAACCTCCATTTTATTTCTTTTATTTATTTATTTATTTATCTATTTTTAATAATACAGCAAACCTCTATTTTGTTTCTTTTTCTTTTATTCATTTATTTATTTTTAATAATACCGCCAACCTCAATTTTGTTTCTTTTTATTTTATTTATTTATTTATTTTTAATAATACAGCAAACCTCTATTTTATTTATTTTATTATTTTATTTTATTTTATTTTAATAATACGGCAAACCTCCATTTTATTTTTATTTTTATTTTATTTATTTTTAATAATACAGCAAACCTCTATTTTGTTTCTTTTTATTTAAATTACTTAATTTATTTATTTTTTAATAATACAGCAAACCTCTATTTTATTTTTATTATTTATTTTATTTTAATAATACGGCAAACCTCCATTTTATTTTTTATTTTATTTATTTTTAATAATACAGCAAACCTCTATTTTATTTTATTTTGTTTTTTGTTTTGTTTTGTTTTGTTTTGTTTTGTTTTGTTTTGTTTTATTTTATTTATTTTATTTATTTTATTTATTTTATTTATTTTATTTATTTTATTTATTTTATTTATTTTATTTTATTTTATTTTATTTTATTTATTTTATTATATTTTTTTATTTTATTTTATTTTATTTAAATACAGCAAACCTCCATTTTATATTTTTTATTTATTTTATTTTATCAGCATTATGTCAGCAGGTTGCATAAAAATTTACTTTTTTCCCCCTAATATACTTTATAATTGCATTTTGCCATTATCTAATATTTTTATATATATATAATATATATATTATATGTTTATTATAATTAGAGAATTGTTACGTTTATTAGAATAATTCAGCAAACCCCCTTTATTTTATTTCATTATTTAATTTTTATTTATTTATTGTTTTGAATTTATTTTAATTAAATTTTTTTAAACAGCACCTTAACAACTAGGAATTAAACATTAATAATTTATAACAAATAATTGCATTTATAAGCAAATTCGTTAAATTATAACCTTTTATGTACGTAATTTAATATTACAGCAAAACCCAATTTTGTTATTTCTTTCTTTGTCCAGTTGCATGAACCTCCACAGCTTTTTTCTTCAGAAAAATGTAGCTCAATATATCACCTCTTCAAATGATGTTTCATCACAAAAGTGATTATTATTATTACTATAACGTATACCAGTAATAGCAGGTTCCTAATGTATATAATCCTCTTTTAGAAACTCATTACACTTAGACAGTGTGTATAATCAGTGTGGGAAGGCAGATGCTCAGACTCGTACAGCGTGGTGTAATTCTGTTGTACATTCAGTGACAGGTGTGATGATTTCAGATGTAATGGTGTGGGTTGTGTTCACTTAAACAAGCGTTCTCACTCATCTGGTTCCCTCCGCAGCTTACCAACTCCGCGTCTGTCAGCCTCCTCCACCCGTCGCCAACGCAGAGATCCTGGCGGAAGATGATGAATTTGAAATCGGTAAGAACAGCGAAGAGCGTTTGATGATCCTCTGTTTGTGTAGATTCATCATGCCTCCAACCCTCATTAAAGAGACGCTCTCAAGGTGCCCACCTTCGCAACGCAGCGTTATTTAATGTGAAAGAAATGCCCCGTTCTGAGGGGAAATAACACCGACGCTCTGCATTTGTCATCATTACTGTCACGAGTGTGTAAGCGGTCAGGTCTTAATTAGCTAATGTGTTGTTGAGCACTAGCGCTAGTGGAAAAGTAAAGATGTGTGTGTGTGTAATCACTCAACAGGAGAAATCATCAGGTACCGCTGCCTGCCGGGCTTCACGCTGCTCGGGAGCGAGATCTTGACCTGTAGGCTGGGCGAGCGACTGCAGATGGATGGTCCTCCACCCGTGTGCCAGGGTGAGTTTGGCAGCACATTCGGCACGCCGTCTCATTTGTGTCTGTGTTCCTCCTGATTTTATGTCCTGTGTCATTAGCGCTGCCGCTAGTTGTTAGGCTCATTTGGACTTCCGGCTTGAGGAAACTGCAGTCCCATTCAGAGGATTAGAGGAGGGTCTTTGTCTTCCCAGCAGTGAAACACATCAATATTCATGATCATTCACGCCACAAAACATGTCTTACACGGTTTAAATCAATAAATTGTTTTATGTGAATGAGTGGGCTGGAGGATTTTCGCATTGTTTCGAAGCTAAAATTTCTAGGCTACAAGATCCATTTCTCAAAAGTATGGGTTTCTTTCAGTGACATTCACACAACACTTTATACAGGAGTTTGTTTAAAGTCCCCATGAAATCAAAATGGAATTTTTTTTATATGTTAGTCTTACTGTCTTTCTAAGCTCCAAAACAATGACAAAATTCAAATTTTCAAGTCTCTCTTCCGCCATTATGGATCAATGATCACTCTGATTTTCTGTCCAATCAAATCCTCTCTAGAATTTGAAGCCCCGCCCCCTACATTATGGGAACGATCAGACCTATATAATCCCCTGTATAATGCACTGACTGATCATTCCCTATCCCCTATATAGTGCACTGTCTGATCATTTCCTATCCCCTATATAGTGCACTGACTGATCATTCCCTATCCCCTATATAGTGCACTGTCTGATCATTCCCTATCCCCTATATAATGCACTGACTGGTCATTTCCTATCCCCTATATAGTGCACTGTCTGATCATTCCCTATCCCCTATATAGTGCACTGTCTGATCATTCCGTATCCCCTATATAATGCACTGACTGATCATTTCCTATCCCCTATATAGTGCACTGTCTGATCATTTCCTATCCCCTATATAATGCACTGACTGATCATTCCCTATCCCCTATATAGTGCACTGACTGATCATTTCCTATCCCCTATATAGTGCACTGACTGGTCGTACTCTATCCCCTGTATAATGCACTGACTGATCATTCCCTATCCCCTATATAGTGCACTGTCTGATCATTCCCTATCCCCTATATAATGCACTGACTGATCATTTCCTATCCCCTATATAGTGCACTGACTGGTCGTACTCTATCCCCTATATAGTGCACTGTCTGATCGTTCTCTATCCCCTATATAGTGCACTGACTGATCATTCTCTATCCCCTATATAATGCACTGTCTGATCATTCCCTATCCCCTATATAGTGCATTGTCTGATCATTCCCTATCCCCTATATAATGCACTGACTGATCATTCCCTATCCCCTATATAGTGCACTGTCTGATCGTACTCTATCCCCTATATAGTGCACTGACTGATCATTCTCTATCCCCTATATAATGCACTGTCTGATCATTCCCTATCCCCTATATAGTGCACTGTCTGATCGTTCTCTATCCCCTATATAGTGCATTGACTGATCATTCCCTATCCCCTATATAGTGCACTGTCTGATCATTCCCTATCCCCTATATAATGCACTGACTGATCATTCCCTATCCCCTATATAATGCACTGACTGATCATTCCCTATCCCCTATATAATGCACTGACTGATCATTCCCTATCCCCTATATAGTGCACTGTCTGATCATTCCCTATCCCCTATATAGTGCACTGACTGATCGTTCCCTATCCCCTATATAATGCACGGTCTGATCATTCCCTATCCCCTATATAGTGCACTGTCTGATCATTCCCTATCCCCTATATAGTGCACTGACTGATCGTTCCCTATCCCCTATATAATGCACTGTCTGATCATTCCCTATCCCCTATATAATGCACTGACTGATCATTCCCTATCCCCTATATAGTGCACTGTCTGATCATTCCCTATCCCCTATATAATGCACTGACTGATCATTCCCTATCCCCTATATAATGCACTGACTGATCATTCCCTATCCCCTATATAGTGCACTGACTGATCATTCCCTATCCCCTATATAGTGCACTGACTGATCATTTCCTATCCCCTATATAGTGCACTGACTGGTCGTACTCTATACCCTATATAGTGCACTGTCTGATCGTTCTCTATCCCCTATATAGTGAACTGACTGATCATTCTCTATCCCCTATATAATACACTGTATGATCGTTCCCTATCCCCTATATAGTGCACTGACTGATCGTTCTCTATCCCCTATATAGTGCACTGTCTGATCGTTCCCTATCCCCTATATAGTGCACTGTCTGATTGTTCTCTATCCCCTATATAGTGCACTGACTGATCATTCCCTATCCCCTATATAATGCACTGACTGATCATTCCCTATCCCCTATATAGTGCACTGACTGATCATTCCCTATCCCCTATATAATGCACTGACTGATCATTCCCTATCCCCTGTATAGTGCACTGACTGATCATTCCCTATCCCCTATATAGTGCACTGACTGATCATTCCCTATCCCCTATATAATGCACTGTCTGATCGTTCTCTATCCCCTATATAGTGCACTGACTGATCATTCCCTATCCCCTATATAATGCACTGACTGATCGTTCTCTATCCCCTATATAGTGCACTGACTAATCGTTCTCTATCCCCTATATAGTGCACTGACGGATGGTTCTCTATCCCCTATATAGTGCACTTTCTGATTGTTCTCTATCCCCTATATAGTGCACTGTCTGATCGTTCCCTATCCCCTATATAGTGCACTTTCTGATTGTTCTCTATCCCCTAAATAGTGCACTGTCTGATCGTTCCCTATCCCCTATATAATGCACTGACTGATCGTTCCCTATTCCCTATATAGTGCACTGACTGATCATTCCCTATCCCCTGTATAGTGCACTGACTGATCATTCCCTATCCCCTATATAGTGCACTGACTGATCGTTCCCTATCCCCTATATAATGCACTGTCTGATTGTTCCCTATCCCCTATATAATGCACTGTCTGATCGTTCTCTATCCCCTATATAATGCACTGACTGATCGTTCCCTATTCCCTATATAGTGCACTGACTGATCGTTCTCTATCCCCTATATAGTGCACTGTCTGATCGTTCCCTATCCCCTATATAATGCACTGACTGATCGTTCCCTATTCCCTATATAGAGCACTGTCTGATCGTTCCCTATCCCCTATATAGTGCACTGACTGATCGTTCCCTATCCCCTATATAGTGCACTGTCTGATCATTCCCTATCCCCTATATAGTGCACTGTCTGATCGTTCCCTATCCCCTATATAATGCACTGACTGATCGTTCCCTATCCCCTATATAGTGCACTGTCTGATCGTTCCCTATCCCCTATATAGTGCACTGACTGATCGTTCCCTATCCCCTATATAATGCACTGACTGATCGTTCCCTATTCCCTATATAGTGCACTGTCTGATCGTTCCCTATCCCCTATATAGTGCACTGTCTGATCGTTCCCTATCCC
The DNA here is from genome assembly GCA_033150135.1 of Gobio occitaniae. Taxonomy (NCBI): domain Eukaryota; kingdom Metazoa; phylum Chordata; class Actinopteri; order Cypriniformes; family Gobionidae; genus Gobio; species Gobio occitaniae. The sequence continues at coordinate 35,425 of JARQWZ010003239.1, forward strand.
CTATATAGTGCACTGTCTGATCGTTCCCTATTCCCTATATAGTGCACTGGCTGATCATTCCCTATCCCCTATATAGTGCACTGACTGATCATTCCCTATCCCCTATATAGTGCACTGTCTGATCGTTCCCTATCCCCTATATAGTGCACTGTCTGATCGTTCCCTATTCCCTATATAGTGCACTGACTGATCGTTCTCTATCCCCTATATAGTGCACTGACTAATCGTTCTCTATCCCCTATATAGTGCACTGACGGATGGTTCTCTATCCCCTATATAGTGCACTTTCTGATTGTTCTCTATCCCCTATATAGTGCACTGTCTGATCGTTCCCTATCCCCTATATAGTGCACTTTCTGATTGTTCTCTATCCCCTAAATAGTGCACTGTCTGATCGTTCCCTATCCCCTATATAATGCACTGACTGATCGTTCCCTATTCCCTATATAGTGCACTGACTGATCATTCCCTATCCCCTGTATAGTGCACTGACTGATCATTCCCTATCCCCTATATAGTGCACTGACTGATCGTTCCCTATCCCCTATATAATGCACTGTCTGATTGTTCCCTATCCCCTATATAATGCACTGTCTGATCGTTCTCTATCCCCTATATAATGCACTGACTGATCGTTCCCTATTCCCTATATAGTGCACTGACTGATCGTTCTCTATCCCCTATATAGTGCACTGTCTGATCGTTCCCTATCCCCTATATAATGCACTGACTGATCGTTCCCTATTCCCTATATAGAGCACTGTCTGATCGTTCCCTATCCCCTATATAGTGCACTGACTGATCGTTCCCTATCCCCTATATAGTGCACTGTCTGATCATTCCCTATCCCCTATATAGTGCACTGTCTGATCGTTCCCTATCCCCTATATAATGCACTGACTGATCGTTCCCTATCCCCTATATAGTGCACTGTCTGATCGTTCCCTATCCCCTATATAGTGCACTGACTGATCGTTCCCTATCCCCTATATAATGCACTGACTGATCGTTCCCTATTCCCTATATAGTGCACTGTCTGATCGTTCCCTATCCCCTATATAGTGCACTGTCTGATCGTTCCCTATCCCCTATATAGTGCACTGTCTGATCGTTCCCTATTCCCTATATAGTGCACTGGCTGATCATTCCCTATCCCCTATATAGTGCACTGACTGATCATTCCCTATCCCCTATATAGTGCACTGTCTGATCGTTCCCTATCCCCTATATAGTGCACTGTCTGATCGTTCCCTATTCCCTATATAGTGCACTGACTGACCGTTCTCTATCCCCTATATAGTGCACTGACTGATCGTTCCCTATCCCCTATATAGTGCACTGACTGATCGTTCCCTATCCCCTATATAATGCACTGTCTGATCGTTCCCTATCCCCTATATAGTGCACTGCCTGATCGTTCCCTATTCCCTATATAGTGCACTGACTGATCGTTCTCTATCCCCTATATAGTGCACTGACTGATCGTTCTCTATCCCCTATATAGTGCACTGGCTGATCATTCCCTATCCCCTCTATAGTGCACTGACTGATCATTCCCTATCCCCTATATAGTGCACTGTCTGATCGTTCCCTATCCCCTATATAGTGCACTGTCTGATCGTTCCCTATTCCCTATATAGTGCACTGACTGACCGTTCTCTATCCCCTATATAGTGCACTGACTGATCGTTCCCTATCCCCTATATAGTGCACTGACTGATCGTTCCCTATCCCCTATATAATGCACTGTCTGATCGTTCCCTATCCCCTATATAGTGCACTGCCTGATCGTTCCCTATTCCCTATATAGTGCACTGACTGATCGTTCTCTATCCCCTATATAGTGCACTGACTGATCGTTCTCTCTATCCCCTATATAGTGCACTGACTGATCGTTCTCTATCCCCTATATAGTGCACTGACTGATCGTTCCCTATCCCCTATATAGTGCACTGACTGATCGTTCCCTATCCCCTATATAGTGCACTGACTGATCGTTCCCTATCCCCTATATAATGCACTGTCTGATCGTTCCCTATCCCCTATATAGTGCACTGTCTGATCGTTCCCTATTCCCTATATAGTGCACTGACTGATCGTTCCCTATCCCCTATATAGTGCACTGACTGATCGTTCCCTATCCCCTATATAGTGCACTGACTGATCGTTCCCTATCCCCTATATAGTGCACTGACTGATCGTTCCCTGTCCCCTATATAGTGCACTGACTTATCGTTCCCTATCCCCTATATAGTGCACTGTCTGATCGTTCCCTATTCCCTATATAGTGCACTGTCTGATCGTTCTCTATCCCCTATATAGTGCACTGTCTGATCGTTCTCTATTCCCTATATAGTGCACTGTCTGATCGTTCTCTATCCCCTATATAGTGCACTGACTGATCGTTCTCTATCCCCTATATAGTGCACTGTCTGATCGTTCTCTATCCCCTATATAGTGCACAGTCTGATCGTACTCTATCCCCTATATAGTGCACTGTCTGATCGTACTCTATCCCCTATATAGTGCACTGTCTGATCGTTCCCTATTCCCTATATAGTGCACTGACTGATCGTTCCCTATTCCCTATATAGTGCACTGACTGATCGTTCTCTATCCCCTATATAGTGCACTGTCTGATCGTTCCCTATCCCCTATATAGTGCACTGTCTGATCGTTCTCTATCCCCTATATAGTGCACTGTCTGATCGTTCCCTATCCCCTATATAGTGCACTGACTGATCGTTCCCTATCCCCTATATAGTGCACTGACTGATCGTTCTCTATCCCCTATATAGTGCACTGTCTGATCGTTCCCTATCCCCTATATAGTGCACTGACTGATCGTTCTCTATCCCCTATATAGTGCACTGACTGATCGTTCTCTATCCCCTATATAGTGCACTGTCTGATCGTTCTCTATCCCCTATATAATGCACTGACTGATCATTCCCTATCCCCTATATAGTGCACTGACTGATCGTTCCCTATCCCCTATATAGTGCACTGTCTGATCGTTCCCTATCCCCTATATAGTGCACTGACTGATCGTTCCCTATCCCCTATATAGTGCACTGACTGATCGTTCCCTATCCCCTATATAGTGCACTGTCTGATCGTTCCCTATCCCCTATATAGTGCACTGACTGATCGTTCCCTATCCCCTATATAGTGCACTGACTGATCGTTCCCTATCCCCTATATAGTGCACTGACTGATCGTTCTCTATCCCCTATATAGTGCACTGTCTGATCGTTCCCTATCCCCTATATAGTGCACTGACTGATCGTTCCCTATCCCCTATATAATGCACCGACTGATCGTTCTCTATCCCCTATATAGTGCACTGTCTGATCGTTCCCTATCCCCTATATAGTGCACTGACTGATCGTTCCCTATCCCCTATATAGTGCACTGACTGATATGCTATTCTAATGCTATCAAAGCATTGTGTCACCAATTAGTAATGTTACATTTATTGAATCAGCTGGTTAATGCTAGTCAAGTTTCCACTATAAGAATTAGCTTACTCAAATATTTCAAGTTCAGAGCAATTCAAATGTAATGAGTTTTGCCAACGTGTTCAGGTTTACAGTGTAGTATATCCTGGCATGTGCGCTGCAGAGCGCTTTGGTACAAGTCACATGATCGAAGAGCTCAAAAGCTGAACTGGCACGTCTGCTTCAGAAAATGCGTGTTTACCTCACGTCCACACTCTCAGGTTCAGTGTGGATTCATTTTCAAATGCAGTTGATCTTTCTGCGCCACAGGATCATGTTCCCAATGAGTCTGGGTTGGTTTTCCGCAGTATTTTAACAGATGGTCATTTGGTTTCTTCGCAGTGCAATGTCCTGACAACGAGGTTCTGTTCGACTCGAGCGGCGTGATCCTGAGCCCAGGTTACCCGGACAGCTACCCCAACCTTCAGATGTGCTCCTGGATGATCAACGTGGAGAAGGGCTACAACATCACACTGCACTTTGAACTCTTCCAGACGGAGAAAGAGTTTGATATTCTGGAGATCTTTGATGGTGGGTTTGAATTATTCCTCATATCCAGGCGTCGTCTGACAGCCCGTGCAACTGCGTCCCTGAATATTACAGTCATTATTCTCCGGCCTGTCGTAACCCTGACGCTTTTCTTGACAATTTGAGATGAAATTTGGAGCCTCGGGAATCGCTTTTTTAGGTCCATGACCATTAAGAGAGAAATATTTCCCTCCCGAAATAACTCATTTAGGACCAGCAGATATGCAAAGCGCTGGGAAGTCTAGAGTATTTCTTGATAGTGAGGCAATGGCAAAGACAATTCGGAATACATTCAGAGTGTTATTAGCGCTAATTACTTAAGTGCTTGCAATCAGCAAATGCCCCTATTACTCATCATTGATTGGATGCTCATTAATGCCCATGGCATTTGTAGAGCCCCAGTGGAATAGGAAATGAGCAGCAATGCCAATTTCCGTCTCTCCGGCCAGCTTTTGTGCTCGTGTTTTGCAACGAGGCAGTTTTTGGAGTGTCTTCCCTCGTGTCTTAAAGACCCCCTGTGGTGAAGTCAAGTTGCTAATGTTGTTTATATGTCTCTGTGGTGTATTTTTTTTTATATGTTTTATGCAAAATTCCTCAGTCAACACCATTGCTGAGTATTTTCTCCTTAAAACTGCAGTGAACCAAAAACCCTCCTAGGTTTCCTAACATCACAAACATGTGACCAATCCCGTCACGTGTGGGCGGGGCTTTTCTCCGCTGACTTTCTATAATGTTCAAAGCAGTGGCGGAACTAGACTTTTATACATGGGGGGGGGGGGGGGGGGCAAGGCTACTTTAAGGGGTCCATAGACCGTGAAAGAATATAATGTGTAATGCTTATTTGTTTTCATTGTTTTGACAGATGTAACATTGTATTCTAATAAATATGTAACCAAAATTGTGCAGGACCGATGAAGACTGTGAACTTAATGGCTTCAGAGGGAAAGAACTACAATCCCATGAGGCATTGCAAACAGCTGAATCGAATTAAAAAATGATAGACGAATATAAAACTACGCATTTAAAATGTTGATTATACACTCTAAAAAATAACCCAAGTTGGGTTGAAAATGGACTAACCCAGCAATTGGGCTGTTTTAACCCAGCGGTTGGGTTATATGTTTGCTTAAAACAACACAATCGTGTATGTGAGATGGTGGTCCAGTGGGTTAAACCATGGAACTGACACACAGAAGGTTGCTGGTTCGATCCCAGCGGTCACCACCAGTGTGTCCTTGAGCAAGGCACTTTACTCCATGTTGCTCCAGGGGGATTGTCCCTGTAATAAGAGCACTGTAAGTCGCTTTGGATAAAAGCGTCTGCCAAATGCATAAATATAAATATAAATATAATATACAATCGCTGGGTTAAAACAACCCAATTGCTGGGTTAGTCCATTTTCAACCCAACTTGGGTTATTTTTAAGGTTACACTTTATTTCGATAGTCCACTTTAAACATTCTACTAACTATAAGTAACTTTGCAACTACATGTCAACTAACTGTCATTAGAGTATTAGTTGACTGTCAGTAGACTGGTAGGTTATGGTTAGGGTTCGGGTTAGTAGAATAAGTTGAATTGTAGTTGCCAAGTTACTTATAGTCAGTAGAATGTCTGTTGGGGGACCAACAAAATAAAGTTTTAGTAAATATTAATCAGACAGTCTACAAATACTCTAATGACGGTTAGTTGACATGTAGTTGCAAAGTTACTTATAGTTAGTAGAATGTCTAAAGTGGACTATCAAAATAAAGTGTTACCATTTTGAACACAGCATTTTTTAGAGTGTATATACATAAACAATGCATTTTAAGTTTATTGCAAGAAATATGCATGTATGTACACACAATGAGAGCGTAGGGAGATCGACTTGATTACATCATTCGCAGTGCTTCACTGGAGTGGGTGGAGCTAAAGAGCTTTTTAGTTTCGACTTTCTGATTGGTGGACTTTCCGCACAGCATCATGGGTAATGTAGTTTTCACCACAAGTTAAACTGTTACACGTGATTATTTTAAATATAAGCTGAAATAATGCGGTCTGGCGGCTTCAACAGAAGCAAACGCCATCGATTAACAACCTCGTCGCTGACTTAACGCTTTATTGTTAATTAAAGGGTTAGTTCACCCAAAAATTAAAATTCTGTCATTAATTACTTACCCTCATGTGGTTGGACACCTCCGTTCATCTTCAGACACAAATGAAGATATTTTAGTGTAAAGCTGATGCTCTGAAAGGCCTCCATTGGCTCAACTTTACACTCTCAAGACCCTTAAAAGACACTAAAGACTAAAGTTACAAAGTCCATCTCACTACAGCGGCTCTACAATAACTTCATGAATCGGCGAGAATAGTTTTTGTGCGCTAAAAAACCCTAAATAACGACTTATATAGTGATGACGATTTCAAAACACGGCCTCATGAAGCTTCGAAGCGTTATGAATCAGTGAGTCGATTCAGCGGTTCAGAGCGTTATGAATCAGTGAGTTGATTCAGCGGTTCAGGGCGTTATGAATCAGTGAGTTGATTCAGCGGTTCAGAGCGTTATGAATCAGTGAGTCGATTCAGCGGTTTGAATCGCCAAATTTCAGCAGTTTGGCGGTTTGACACGCGATCCGAATCATGATTCGAATCACTGATTCATAACGCTTCGAAGCTTCATGATGCCGTGTTTTGAAATCGTCATCTCTATATAAGTCGTTATTTATGTTTTTTTTTGTGCACAAAAACTATTGTCGCCGATTCATAAAGTTATTGTAGAGCCGCTGTAGTGAGATGGACTTTGTAACTTTAGTCTTTAGTGTCTTTTAAGGGTCTTGAGAGTGTAAAGTTGAGCCAATGGAGGCCTTTCAGAGCATCAGATTTACACTAAAATATCTTCATTTGTGTCTGAAGATGAACGGAGGTCTGACGGGTGTCCAACCACATGAGGGTCAGTCATTAATGACACAATTTACATTTTTGAGTGAACTAACCCTTTAAGTTATTGTAAAAAATGTATTTCGGAAATTTTTACTTCCGGAATCTAACTTTTGCGCTCTTTTATTCAACAACTTCTTTTATTTTTAATGTATTTGCTCATTTATTTGCATTGGGAATGCAAATCTTGTGTATTTTATTGGTTTATTTTTTAATATATTTGTCGCAGGGCCTAATATTTACAGTCAGAGTCTGGCCGTGCTGAGCGGAGATGTGCGAGTGCCCTTCAACATCACCACCACGGGTCACCAGCTGTTCCTGCGCTGGTCATCTGATCACGGCACCAACAAAAAGGGCTTCCGTATCACTTACGTGGGTGAGTATCAAAGTATGTATCCCCGATCGGTAATTCCTTTCAGTTCTATGTGTCTCTCGTAACCTTTCGTCTGTCCTCCCCATGATGTGTGTGTCCCAGTCTATGTCCCATCTGTCCATGTTTTTGTATGTAACTCTGTCCGATGTAACAGGAATTGCTTCTAAATTGTATATAATTCTGAAGAATGTAATCATATGCATGTTAGACATGACATATTAGGCCGTTTCACACATCAACACTGCAAAAAATGCTTTTCTTACTTAGTATTTTTGTCTTGTTTTCAGTCCAAATATCTAAAAAATCTTACATTAGGAAGCATTTACTAGACAAGCAAAAGTTTTTGTCTTGTTTTGGGGGGAAATAACTCAAAATTAAGGGAGTTTTTGCTTAAAGGGTTAGTTCACCCAAAAATGTAAATCCTGTCATTAATTCCTCACCCTCATGTGGTTGGACACCCGTCAGACCTCCGTTCATCTTCAGACACAAATGAAGATATTTTAGTGTAAAGCTGATGCTGAGAAAGGCTTCAGATAGGCCTCCATTGGCATTCAGTACATTTACACTCACAAGACCCAGAAAAGGCACTAAAAACGTCGTTACAAAGTCCATCTCACCACAGTGACTCTACAATAATTTTACGATGCGACGACAATAGTTTTTGTGCGCAAAAAAAAATCAAAATAACACCTTTATCCAGCTTGTTCTTGTCTTCCGTGTGTGTCTCCACGACGCATGTGTGAGAATATGAGCAGATCCGGCGTTCGGACACATGACCCAGAAGAGATTTGTTTACGAGCAGAGGAAGACGCGCGTATCTCAGCTGTTGAATTCTACACTGATCGTGCTTTAGGTCTCGGTGTAGTTCTCAAAATGGGGCTAAAGTGGCATTTCATGGATTCCTGAACGCCGGATCTGCTCATATTCTCACGCATGCGTCGTGGAGACACACACGGAAGACAAGAACACTAAAATATCTTCATTTGTGTCTGAAGATGAACGGAGGTCTGACGGGTGTCCAACCACATGAGGGTGAGGAATTAATGACACAATTTACATTTTTGGGTGAACTAACCCTTTAAAGTAAGCAAAATAATCTGCCAAAAGGGTAAGCAAAATAATCTTGTTTTCTGTTTGAATTAAGATTATTTTGCTTACCCCATTGACAGATTATTTTGCTTATTTTAAATAAAAACTCCCTTAATTTTGAGTTATTTCCACCCAAAACAAGACAATAATTTTTATTTGGCTAGTAAATGCTTCTTGTTTTGAGAATTTTTGGATGTTTGGACCAGAAACAAGACAAAAATACCAAGTAAGAAAAGCATTTTTTGCAGTGAAGTCTTTATTTCTATAGCGCTTTTTACAATGCAGTTTGTTTCAAAACAGCTTTACAGTGATAACAGGAAAATAATGCAACAAAATTTGATTCGGCTGGACAGCCAAACAGTGATGTCATTGTCCAGCTCAGTTCAATTCTCGTGTGGCGTCAGATCAGTTATATTGTTGAATATTTAGTGTCCCCAAATAAGCAAGCCCAAGGCAAAAGAGGCGATGGTGGCAAGGAACCAGAACTCCATCAGTGACAAAATGGAGGAAAAAACCAGACTCAGTCGCTCAGTTCTCCATTGGCCAACTAACAAACAGTGTGCAGTGTGTGATTATGATTCAGGTCAGAGGTCATATTAGATCAGATTTGTCCAGTTCCATCTGGTTGACGGCCCGGATCCGCCAGACTACAGTAAACCTCGGGATAAACAGAGAGACTAGCATTAGCGTAGATGCTATTCTTCTGATGATGTCACGAGTACATCAGGTGTTGTGGGAAGTGTTACATTGATAATGTTTTATGTGTATGCCACATTAAAGAAATGTGTTTTTAGTCTAGATTTAACCCTCTGGGGTTCTTGATTTATGGGTCACACTCAGGACCTTCGGGTCAAAAATGACCCCCATAGGAAATTAATGGGAAATAGTTTTTTTTTGTGCATACAATCTACAAATCAGCCAGGATGCAGAAAAAAGGACTCAACAGTGAAGATCTCTAAAACATCAAGAGTGCAAAACAGACAACAAAAACTCACACACTTATACACACAAAAACACACGCACACACAAGTTAACGCGTGCCATTCCAAAAGCTAATTGTGTGTGTGTGTGTGAGTTTTTTTGTCTGTTTTGCACTCTTGATATTTTAGAGATTCACCCCTTCACTATTGAGTCCTTTTTCTGCATCCTGGCTGATTTGTAGATTGTATGCACAAAAAAACTCTGTATTTTAATATTTTTGCCAATTTCCCATTCATTTCCTATGAGGGTCATTTTTGACCCGAAGGTCTTTAGTGTTACTATTTTTTTTACGACCACTTAGACTTTTCAAATCCTGTCCCCAATTGTTTTGGGTGTTCATATACCAAGTACCAATAAAGTCACCAAGTATCGGACCATTCCGATGAAGCTACGATTTTTAACATTTTTTATTTTAAAAAATTCGGGTCAGAAGTGACCGAAGATCCCCAGAGGGTTAAACTGACAGAGTGTGTCTGCTTCCCGAACAATCTTAGGAAGAGTTCCAGAGTTTAGGAGCTAAATAGGAAAAGGATCGAGCGCCTGCAGTTGATTTGGATATTCTCGGTATGATCAACTGGCCAGAGTTTAGAGAGCGCAGTAGACGTGATGGAGTATAATGTGTTAAGAGCTCGCTCAAGTATTGGGGAGCTAAACCATTTAGTGCTTTTGCAAGATTTTAAAATGTATGCGATGTTTAATAGGCAGCCAGTGCAGTGTTGACAGAACTGGGCTAATATGGTCATACTTCCTGGTTCTAGTAAGAACTCGAGCTGCTGCGTTTTGGACCAGCTGGAGTTTATTTATTAAGCGAGCAGGGCAACCACCCAGTAGAGCATTACAATAATCTAGAGCAGGGGTTTTCGGGGCCGTAAAGGAGTGACGGGGGTCCGTGATAAAGTCTGGAGAAAAAAACATGAAAAAATGTAAATAAATAATTATGATTAAAATGAATAAATGAGTGATTTAATGTTAAGTTAACAAATAAAACATGCACAAAAATAAGTAAGTAAATAAATGATTGAATGGTAAATTAACATATGATAAAAATTTTAAAAGTAAATAAATTAATAAATGAGATTAAAATAAATATAAAAATGTGGAAAATCAAGTAAAACTGTGAATATAATAATAATAATAATAATAATAATAATAACAAAATTATTAAATATGCAAACTTTTTAGAGGAAAAACACACATGTATATGTATTAGACATGTGCCGGTAAACGGTAATACGATATACCGCAATAATGAACATGCACAATATTGTTATCGTGGGCACTTCAAAATACCGTGAATAATTATTTATTACGAATTATTCAGATTTTTAGAATGTATTTTAAGAATACTTTACCCGTCAACCGTTTAATATGAACAACGCGTCAAAGAGGAACGCGCACTGATGTAAACAGACCGTTCATGAGCCGAGCACATGGCGGAAGGCGTGAAGACGCACTGAAGTGCACATTCACTCTTCGACAGCAGAGGGCGCTGACGGAACAGCAGAAATACAGCCGTTTCCCCAGTAATCACAATCCGGTGCTCGTCATCACATAACCTAATACTTAAAGACTTAAAGTCATTTTCAAACTTTTTTTTTTTTTAAAGTTTTAAATTACATGCCCTAGATATTGTTTGAATATGTTCTGATTGTTATTCAGTCACACACACTTTACAATATGGCTCCATTATTTAACATTAGTTCATTCATTAACAAACTGACAATGAAAAATACTTCTAAAGCATGTATTAATCTTAGTTAAATGTACATTTCAGCATTTAATAACACATTAAAATCCAAAGTTGTAACTGTATTATTTAATGGACCTGAGCTTACACTAACAGTTGCTTTTTTAAACTAACATTATCAAAGAAGAATAACTTCTGTAAAAATGTAGCTATTCGCTCTTTGTTAATGTTAATGCATTAACTGGCGAGACATTATTGTAAAGTGTTACTTATTGTTCTTTATAATTCTTTAGCACTTTAATCTGTTTCAAATATTTGTTTACTTTATACATTTTTGTGTATTGCTTTATTGTATTTAAATGTTTGGTTCTTTTGTTATAATAAAGTTTTTAAACCTGTTATAGTATGACAACACTTTTTTTGCAACTTTTTTTTAAATATCGTGATAATACCGTATACCGTGATAAAAGCTTCAGCAATTAATCGCAACATGAAAATTTGATACCGGCACATGCCTAGTGTGTATATGTATATAAATGTTTTTTTTATCTAAAAGTTTGCATATTTATTTAATCATTTTGTTAAATTTGTTAAAAATGTTTTTGATTAAGATAAATAAATAAGTGATTAAATGTTAAATTAACATAATAAGATTAAAGATTTAAAAAAAATAAAAAATTGGTTTCACTTTATTTTGATGGTCCCTTTAACACATTCTGTTGACTATAAATAACATTGCACCTACATGTCTACTAATTCTCAGTAGAGTGTTAGTAGAGTATTAGTAGACTGGTAGGGTTAGGGTTAGAATAAGTTGACATGTACTCGCAAAGTTACTTATAGTCAGTAGAATGTCTGTTGGAGGACCATCACAATAAAGAGTTAGCAGACATTAAGCAGACAGTCTACTGATAATCTAATGACAGTTAGTTGACATGTAGTTGCAAATTTACTTATAGTCAACATAATGTTCAAAAGGGACCATCAAAATAAAGTGTTACCAAAAAATTATATAAATGAATAAAAATTGGATTTAAATAAATAAATGATGGAATTAACAGTACATTCTTATAGTGAGTAGAGAAGATAAAAAATAAAGTTACTTAAACTAATGTTAGATATATAATAATATATTTAATAATTTATTTAATTTTATTAATCGGGTGTTATAAAAGACAGATGTCTTTTAATTTTCAGGACGGGGGTCCCTCACACGAGGATGTTCATATTTGGGGGTCCGTTGGATCTAAAAGTTTGACAATCCCAGATCTAGAGCTCATGAACACATGAACTGACTGTTCAGCCTTTTGCATCGAAAGCATGTCGTAGTTTAGAAATACGTTTACATCAGGAACATGTAAGGAAAACTGCAGTATACTGAAATTGTGTCGTTTTTAAATGAATGACGGCATGAGGAAAATAACTTTTGGGAAACCACTGATGAAATCCACAACGTTCGACATAGAAATAGGAAATTCTCGTCTAATGCTCAGAAACTGCACATATTTCAAACAAATATTGGGACAATACATAAATACAATGCTAGATGAAAACCAAAATAGAAATAGAAATTCCAAAATGTGCATTAAAATGCTGGTTTGAAGTGGATACATGCAGAAAATAACCACCATGCATTACCACAAATCAGGATTTCCTTTAAGAAAATACGTACTTCCAAATGTTAAACTCCATATACTTGAGGAGGTTTTAGTCAGACTTGAATTGCTGTTTTGCGTCTGAAGCATTGTGTGTGATGAAGCCCGTTGAATGTGTTTTCAAACCCAGCTCACGTCATTATTTTACTGTATTGTTAAAGCTGTAAAGAAACGACTGTGTGGATCCTCCTGGGAAGCTCCTCACACATTCAAAGTCCTAATTATGATGTGTAGGAATACAATACAGCAGATGCATTGTGCCATTTCATATCTCGGTTACATTAAAGCCATTTTGAATTCATGAATTATGCCTTGTAATGCATCTGATAATGCACATTGTAATGCTCATGATGATTGTGGCGTGAAGGCGGTGGTTTATCAGTGTTTAATGGCGGCGCTGTCCTCTGGTCGCAGCGATGTACTGCAGCACACCAGACTCTCCGCAGCACGGCTTCGTTCTCAGCCAGACGGGCGGCCATCTCAACAGCGTCGTGCGCTGGGCCTGCGACCGCGGATACCGGCTCATCGGGAAGAACACGGCGGCCTGCCGGAGAACCCCGTTCGGGAATCTGGCCTGGGACGCGTCTGTGCCGGCATGTCAAGGTGTTTTTGCAATCACTTACACACACTTATTGTTTGCTTTATATATATATATATTAGTGCTGGGAATCGATTTTTTTTTTTTACTGATTAATCGCATTTTTTCTGCGATTAATCGCGATTAATCGCAAGTTTTTAATATTGTAATAATTTATGTTACTCTCCAAATTAATGTCGAAACAATTTAAAGACAGCGTATCTTAAATATGTGTTGTATTGTCATGTTTTTATGAATGAAGGCCAGTATAACTGAAAGATACCAATTTCAACATTAGGCTTTAAAAAAACAACTTTTAATTTAACTTAAAACAATCTTTACATAAACCCATTATAAGAAATGTGCCGGCATGTCAAGTTGTTTTTGCAATCACTTACACACACTTATTGTTTGCTTTATATATATATTAGTGCTGGGAATCGATTAAAAAAAATTTACTGATTAATCGAATTTTTTTCTGCGATTAATCGCAAGTTTTTTGTATTGTAATAATTTATGTTACTCTCCAAATTAATTTAGAAACAATTTAAAGACAGCATATTTTAAATATGTGTAGTAATGGCATGTTTTTATGAATGAAGGCCAGTATCACTGATGTCTCTATGAAACATTAATGATGTCACATTACAGTATAACTGAAAGCTCCCAATTTCAACATTTATTAGGCTTTAAAAAATTACTTTTAATTTAACTTAAAACAAGCTTTACATAAACCCATTATAATAAATGTGCCGGCATGTCAAGGTGTTTTTGCAATCACTTACACACAGTTATTGTTTGCTTTATATATATATTAGTTCTGGGAATCGATAAAAAATAATTAACTGATCAATCGCATTTTTTTCTGCGATTAATCGCAAGTTTTTAATATTGTAAAAATTTCTGTTACTCTCCAAATTAATGTAGAAACAATTTAAAGACAGCGTATCTTAAATATGTGTTGTATTGTCATGTTTTTATGAATGAAGGCCAGTATCACTGATGTCTCTGTGAAACATTAATGACGTTACATTACAGTATAACTGAAAGCTCCCAATTTCAACATTTATTAGGCTTTAAAAAAACAACTTTTATTTTAACTTACAACAATCTTTACATAAACCCATTATAATAAATGTGCCGGCATGTCAAGGTGTTTTTGCAATCACTTACACACAAACTTATTGTTTGCTTTATATATATATTAGTGCTGGGAATCGATTAAAAAAATAAAATAATGAATCACATTTTTTTCTGTAATTAATCGCAAGTTTTTAATATTTTGATATTTTAATCATTTCAGTTACTCTCCAAATTAATGTAGAAACAATTTAAAGACAGCATATTTGAAATATGTGTTGTATTGTCATGTTTTTATGAATGAAGGCCAGTATCACTGATGTCTCTATGAAACATTAATGACTTTACATTACAGTATAACTGAAAGATGACAATCTCAACATTTATTAGGCTTTAAAAAACTACTTTTAATTTAACTACTTCTTAATTTAACTAAACAATCTTTACATAAACTCATTATAATAAACGTTATTTTACCTGTGGCCTTCCCTGTTAGACATATACGAAATATAATAGTTATCTGTAGTAGTGCCTGGGAAGTTATGGCGCTGGGAATACTAGATGACATTCGTCTGATAAGAGGTCAAAAAATAACATGAATACTGTTGGGTTTCTCACAGAAAGCGATGGTTTGGTGTCTTAAGACATCAATGTGTCGCCATGGTTTAATAAGGATTCATATGTCTGTGTTTTTACTCTCATTGCTCTCATCCTCTAAAATCTCCCCATTGACATCATTATACGACTATCACACTGTTCAACATCTTCATTTGTGTTCTACTGAAGAAACAAACACACCTACATCTCTGATGCCCTGGGGGTCAGATCAACATCAACATTTCATTTTTGGGTGAACTATCCCTTTAACTGTATGAAGAAACGATGGAGCAGATGGTTCAAGATCACATGACCATATTGTGTTATGATTCTGAAAACAGTCCAGGAGGAGAATCTGCCAAAAAAATTTACAAGTTGACATATCTGAAGGTTATTCGTTTATATTTTGAACTTGTAGTTTGTGAAACGGTGGACTGGCGCTTGCTACATAAGAGAGGTTATCATTATACGTCAATGTTAATATAATAAGCATAAATTAAAAAGGGGGTTGTGGGGAGTGAATAACAATAATTCCTATTCTGGATGAACTATTTCTATGTTTTGTGTGTTTAAGGCGATTCATTCTTCTGAAGACATCTGCGTTCGTATTTCATACGTTTTATTTTCAATTTTTGGCTGATTTGGAATATTGTTGAGACTGAATTGTTGTTGCAGGTTTTGTCAGACGCCAACATCACTGATCAATCCACTCTGTTTTATGCTAATTAATACAGCCAAATGAGGTTTGCTTTCTGTTTAGTTTTAATAAGAGCTCCGCTGTTTTGTTGGGTTTATTTGATTAGAATTTGAGCACTCAGTAATTGGACATCGTATTGTTCTTACAGCACTTTTTCCATGTGTTTAATTACAAATGTTTGCCATGCTGGCAAATTAAAGTCCTGCTTGCTCACGATGACCATTTTTGAGACCTTCCTTTCAATGTTATATATATATATATATATACACACACACACCGATCAGGCATAACATTATGACCTAATATTGTGTTGGTCCCCCGTCGAGGCATGGACTCCACTAGAAGGTGTGCTGTGGTATCTGGCACCAAGATGTTTGCAGCAGATCCTTTAAGTCCTGTAAGTTGCGAGGCGGAGCCTCCATGGATTGGACTTGTTTGTTCGGCTCATCCCACAGATGCTCGATTGAATTTGGAGGCAAAGTCAACGCCTCAAACTCGTTGTTGTGCTCCTCAAACCATTCCTGAAGCATTTGTGCTTTGTGGCGGCGCATTATCCTGCATTACCAGGCCACCTTCTTCCATTGCTCCATGGTCCATGACCCTGTGGCCGGTTCTCCACTGGTCCTCCATGACCCTGTGGCCGGTTCTCCACTGGTCCTCCATGACCCTGTGGCCGGTTCTCCACTGGTCCTTCATGACCCTGTGGCCGGTTCTCCACTGGTCCTCCATGACCCTGTGGCCGGTTCTCCACTGGTCCTCCATGACCCTGTGGCCGGTTCTCCACTGGTCCTCCATGACCCTGTGGCCGGTTCTCCACTGGTCCTCCATGACCCTGTGGCCGGTTCTCCACTGGTCCTTCATGACCCTGTGGCCGGTTCTCCACTGGTCCTCCATGACCCTGTGGCCGGTTCTCCACTGGTCCTCCATGACCCTGTGGCCGGTTCTCCACTGGTCCTCCATGACCCTGTGGCCGGTTCTCCACTGGTCCTTCATGACCCTATGGCCGGTTCTCCACTGGTCCTCCATGACCCTGTGGCCGGTTCTCCACTGGTCCTTCATGACCCTGTGGCCGGTTCTCCACTGGTCCTCCATGACCCTGTGGCCGGTTCTCCACTGGTCCTTCATGACCCTGTGGCCGGTTCTCCACTGGTCCTTCATGACCCTGTGGCCGGTTCTCCACTGGTCCTTCATGACCCTGTGGCCGGTTCTCCACTGGTCCTCCATGACCCTGTGGTCCTCCATGACCCTGTGGCCGGTTCTCCACTGGTCCTCCATGACCCTGTGGCCGGTTCTCCACTGCTCCTCCATGACCCTGTGGCCGGTTCTCCACTGGTCCTCCATGACCCTGTGGCCGGTTCTCTACTGGTCCTTCATGACCCTGTGGCCGGTTCTCTACTGGTCCTCCATGACCCTGTGGCCGGTTCTCTACTGGTCCTTCATGACCCTGTGGCCGGTTCTCTACTGGTCCTTCATGACCCTGTGGCCGGTTCTCTACTGGTCCTTCATGACCCTGTGGCCGGTTCTCCACTGGTTCTTCATGACCCTGTGGCCGGTTCTCCACTGGTCCTCCATGACCCTGTGGCCGGTTCTCCACTGGTCCTCCATGACCCTGTGGCCGGTTCTCTACTGGTCCTCCATGACCCTGTGGCCGGTTCTCTACTGGTCCTTCATGACCCTGTGGCCGGTTCTCCACTGGTCCTCCATGACCCTGTGGCCGGTTCTCCACTGGTCCTTCATGACCCTGTGGCCGGTTCTCCACTGGTCCTTCATGACCCTGTGGCCGGTTCTCCACTGGTCCTTCATGACCCTGTGGCCGGTTCTCCACTGGTTCTTCATGACCCTGTGGCCGGTTCTCCACTGGTCCTCCATGACCCTGTGGCCGGTTCTCCACTGGTCCTCCATGACCCTGTGGCCGGTTCTCCACTGGTCCTCCACTTCTGATAGAGACTGACCACTGCAGACCGGGAACACCCCACAAGAGCTGCAGTTTTGGAGATGCTCTGACCCAGTCTCTAGCCGTCACAATCTGGCCCTTGTCAAACTTGCTCAAATCCTCACGCTTGCCCATTTCTCCTGCTTCTAACACATCAACTCTGAGGACAACATGTTCACTTGCTGCCGAATATATCCCACCCACTAACAGGAGATCATCAGTGTTATTCACTTCATTTGTGATCGGTGTATATATGCTTTGGGCAAGATCAGACATTTGATTAATTATAACCAGAAAGAAAATTAGCAGAATTAAAAAAGATAAAGATTTAAAGTGAGGGATTGACAGTTGAAGACGTCATTAAGGAGCTGTTTTTTGTTGTTTGAGGGACAGACTGACAAACCTTAAAACAATTACTTGACTAGTCGATTTTGAAAATAAGTAGTTTTGCACATGTAGGGAAAGTGAAGACACTCAGTGGGGATTGAATCAATGGCATTGACCTCTGCTGGAAGGTGTGTGTGCATCAATGCTTTGCTCCCATCACTTGTGTGATTGGATTTAGTGGAGAGGTTAACAAGGAAACTGATACGAACTGCCATTGTGTTACAGAAAGCATCTGAAGTTCACGGGTGGACATTTCTACTATTTTTGATATAATAATTGAGAAATGGACAGAATTAAAGAACAAAGTTTGGGAAATAATTCATAATATATTCACTACCCCTCAGAGAGTTATTTCAGATTTCAACAAATCAGAAGTAAATTGTATTATATAATTCCTGAGGGAAATAACAGGTTATTATGCATTCACATTATTTGCATTTTCAGCTTCAACGTCTTTGTTTACGCTCTTTAAATCCGTATTTTTGATTTAGTTTATCTGTGAGGCATGTAATGCACGCCGTGTATTTCCGCTCTGAACAGAATATATAACAGGAAAAGTGCATTTGCAAGACTTTTTGATTTCAGGAAGTTGCACCATCGAAAGTTACTCGAGTCTGGAATCAGACGCTTCACAACTTCTCTCAGAACTTCTGAACATAATGCAAATCCAGTTTTGTTTTTGTTGGAAACAGTTGCAAATCAATTCTTAATTCCCAATCATCTGTATGCCTACTACTTCAATAAAGCCATGTCCTTAAAGGTGAATTATGTAGAAGTAGGTTTTTTTAAAACACATTGTAGCAGGTGGAGAGTTAGGGGAGTGGCTACTGTAGCAGGTGGAGAGTTTGGGGTGTGGCTACTGTAGCAGGTGGAGAGTTTGGGGTGTGGCTACTGTAGCAGATGGAGAGTTTGGGGTGTGGCTACTGTAGCAGGAGGAGAGTTTGGGGTGTGGCTACTGTAGCAGGTGGAGAGTTTGGGGTGTGGCTACTGTAGCAGATGGAGAGTTTGGGGTGTGGCTACTGTAGCAGATGGAGAGTTTGGGGTGTGGCTACTGTAGCAGATGGAGAGTTTGGGGTGTGGCTACTGTAGCAGATGGAGAGTTTGGGGTGTGGCTACTGTAGCAGATGGAGAGTTTGGGGTGTGGCTACTGTAGCAGGAGGAGAGTTTGGGGTGTGGCTACTGTAGCAGGTGGAGAGTTTGGGGTGTGGCTACTGTAGCAGATGGAGAGTTTGGGGTGTGGCTACTGTAGCAGGTGGAGAGTTTGGGGAGAGGCTACTGTAGCAGATGGAGAGTTTGGGGTGTGGCTACTGTAGCAGGTGGAGAGTTTGGGGAGAGGCTACTGTAGCAGGTGGAGAGTTTGGGGAGTGGCTACTGTAGCAGGTGGAGAGTTTGGGGTGTGGCTACTGTAGCAGGTGGAGAGTTTGGGGTGTGGCTATTGTAGCAGGTGGAGAGTTTGGGGTGTGGCTACTGTAGCAGGTGGAGAGTTTGGGGTGTGGCTACTGTAGCAGGTGGAGAGTTTGGGGAGTGGCTACTGTAGCAGGCGGAGAGTTTGGGGTGTGGCTACTGTAGCAGGCGGAGAGTTTGGGGAGTGGCTACTGTAGCAGATGGAGAGTTTGGGGTGTGGCTACTGTAGCAGATGGAGAGTTTGGGGAGTGGCTACTGTAGCAGGTGGAGAGTTTGGGGTGTGGCTACTGTAGCAGGTGGAGAGTTTGGGGAGTGGCTACTGTAGCAGGTGGAGAGTTTGGGGTGTGACTGCTGTAGCAGGTGGAGAGTTTGGGGTGTGACTGCTGTAGCAGGTGGAGAGTTTGGGGTGTGACTGCTGTAGCAGGTGGAGAGTTTGGGGAGTGGCTACTGTAGCAGGTGGAGAGTTTGGGGTGTGGCTACTGTAGCAGGTGGAGAGTTTGGGGAGTGGCTACTGTAGCAGGTGGAGAGTTTGGGGTGTGGCTACTGTAGCAGGTGGAGAGTTTGGGGTGTGGCTACTGTAGCAGGTGGAGAGTTTGGGGAGTGGCTACTGTTGCAGGTGGAGAGTTTGGGGAGTGGCTACTGTAGCAGGTGGAGAGTTTGGGGTGTGGCTACTGTAGCAGGTGGAGAGTTTGGGGAGTGGCTACTGTAGCAGATGGAGAGTTTGGGGTGTGGCTACTGTAGCAGGTGGAGAGTTTGGGGTGTGGCTACTGTAGCAGGTGGAGAGTTTGGGGTGTGGCTACTGTAGCAGGTGGAGAGTTTGGGGTGTGGCTACTGTAGCAGGTGGAGAGTTTGGGGAGTGGCTACTGTTGCAGGTGGAGAGTTTGGGGAGTGGCTACTGTAGCAGGTGGAGAGTTTGGGGTGTGGCTACTGTAGCAGGTGGAGAGTTTGGGGTGTGGCTACTGTAGCAGGTGGAGAGTTTGGGGTGTGGCTACTGTAGCAGGTGGAGAGTTTGGGGTGTGGCTACTGTAGCAGGTGGAGAGTTTGGGGTGTGGCTACTGTAGCAGGTGGAGAGTTTGGGGTGTGGCTACTGTAGCAGGTGGAGAGTTTGGGGAGTGGCTACTGTTGCAGGTGGAGAGTTTGGGGAGTGGCTACTGTAGCAGGTGGAGAGTTTGGGGTGTGGCTACTGTAGCAGGTGGAGAGTTTGGGGTGTGGCTACTGTAGCAGGTGGAGAGTTTGGGGTGTGGCTACTGTAGCAGGTGGAGAGTTTGGGGTGTGGCTACTGTAGCAGGTGGAGAGTTTGGGGTGTGGCTACTGTAGCAGGTGGAGAGTTTGGGGTGTGGCTACTGTAGCAGGTGGAGAGTTTGGGGAGTGGCTACTGTTGCAGGTGGAGAGTTTGGGGAGTGGCTACTGTAGCAGGTGGAGAGTTTGGGGTGTGGCTACTGTAGCAGGTGGAGAGTTTGGGGTGTGGCTACTGTAGCAGGTGGAGAGTTTGGGGTGTGGCTACTGTAGCAGGTGGAGAGTTTGGGGTGTGGCTACTGTAGCAGGTGGAGAGTTTGGGGTGTGGCTACTGTAGCAGGTGGAGAGTTTGGGGAGTGGCTACTGTAGCAGGTGGAGAGTTTGGGGTGTGGCTACTGTAGCAGGTGGAGAGTTTGGGGTGTGGCTACTGTAGCAGGTGGAGAGTTTGGGGTGTGGCTACTGTAGCAGGTGGAGAGTTTGGGGAGTGGCTACTCTAGCAGGTGGAGAGTTTGGGGTGTGGCTACTGTAGCAGGTGGAGAGTTTGGGGAGTGGCTACTCTAGCAGATGGAGAGTTTGGGGTGTGGCTACTGTAGCAGGTGGAGAGTTTGGGGTGTGGCTACTGTAGCAGGTGGAGAGTTTGGGGAGTGGCTACTCTAGCAGATGGAGAGTTTGGGGTGTGGCTACTGTAGCAGGTGGAGAGTTTGGGGAGTGGCTACTGTAGCAGGTGGAGAGTTTGGGGAGTGGCTACTCTAGCAGATGGAGAGTTTGGGGTGTGGCTACTGTAGCAGGTGGAGAGTTTGGGGAGTGGCTACTGTAGCAGATGGAGAGTTTGGGGTGTGGCTACTGTAGCAGGTGGAGAGTTTGGGGAGTGGCTACTGTAGCAGGTGGAGAGTTTGGGGAGTGCTTAGTAGTCCACACGCAAAAAAAGCTGCTTTGTTTTGGTAATGCCACTAGCGTCGCATAAACTACATATTATACCTTTAATGTAATTTCATGTTCTTTGCTTATGGTTTTGATTTTCCAGCTGTGTCCTGTGGGACGCCGGTGGCCCCTGTGAATGGAGGTGTTCTGGCTGCTGATTATTCTGCAGGAACACGAGCCACCTACTTCTGCAACGACGGCTTCCGGCTTTCCTCTAAAGAGGTGACCAGCACTGTGTGTCAGGCCGACGGCACGTGGAGCACACACAATAAAATCCCCCGATGCACAGGTGAGAGCAGACGCCCTGATGTCCAAAGAGCACAACACTTCAGGGTAAAAATGAAGATATTGAAAACATGTTGCCTTGAAATCAAAACGGGAGTTGAGGCAAAACAATCTTACCAACCACAAACGTCTGAACGGTAGTGTGCGATAAAAGTATTAAAGGGTTCATAACACACACACACAGTCTGTTTTTAATCTTGAGTATCTATAGAGTAGTGTTAATCCTTCACACACACACACACACACACACACACACACACACACACACACACACACACACACACACAGTCTGTTGTTAATCTTGAGTATCTATATAGTAGTGTTGATCCTTCACACACACACACACACACACACAGTCTGGTGTTAATCTTGAGTATCTATAGAGTAGTGTTGATCCTTCACACACACACACACACACACACACACAGTCTGGTGTTAGTCTTGAGTATCTCTAGAGTAGTGTTGATCCTTCACACACACACACACACACACACACACTCAGTCTGGTGCGCTATCCTTCTGGGGACTCACCATAGGCGTAATGGTTTTTATACTGTACAAACCGTATTTTCTATCCCCTTACACTGACCCTGCCCCTAAACCTAACCCTCACAGGAGACATTTTGCATTTTTACATTTTCATAAAAACTCATTCTGAATGATTTATAAGCTTTTGTGCCCGTGGGGACCTCAATTTAGGTCCCCACGGTGACACGAGTCCCCATGAGCCTGTCTACAGTCAGGTTCAAGTCCCCACCAGGCTAGAAAAACATGTACACACACACACACACACACACACACACACACACACAGTCTGTTGTTAATCTTGAGTATCTATAGAGTAGTGTTGATCCTTCACACACACACACACACACACACACACACACACACACACACATGTTTGTTTTTGTGAAATGTGAGGACATTCCATAGGCGTAATGGTTTTTATACTGTACAAACCGTATTTTCTATCCCCTTACACTGCCCCTAAACCTACCCATCACACACACACACACACACACACACACACACACACACACACACACACACACACACACACTGCCCCTGCCCCTAAACCTAGCCCTCACAGGAGACTGTGCAGTTCACTTTCTGTGAAAAAAAACTTGTTCTGTGTGATTTATAAGCATTTTGAAAAGTGAGGACATGGGGAACGTCCTCATATTTCACCCTCTTTTTGTAATACCTATGTCATTATACACATTTGTGTCCTGATATTTCACGAAAACATGCCCACACACACACACACACACAGTCTGGTGTTAATCTTGAGTATCTATGGAGTAGTGTTGATCCTTCACACACACACACACACACACACACACACACACACACACACACACACACACACACACACACACACACACACACACACACACAGTCTGGTGTTAGTCTTGAGTATCTCTAGAGTAGTGTTGATCCTTCACACACACACACACACACACACACACACACATGTTTGTTTTTGTGAAATGTGAGGACATTCCATAGGCGTAATGGTTTTTATACCGTACAAACCGTATTTTCTATCCCCTTACACTGACCCTAAACCTACCCATCACACACACACACACACACACACACACACACACACACACACACACACACACACACACACACACACACACACACACACACTGCCCCTAAACATAGCCCTCACAGGAGACTGTGCAGTTCACTTTCTGTGAAAAAAAACTTGTTCTGTATGATTTATAAGCATTTTGAAAAGTGAGGACATGGGGAACGTCCTCATATTTCACCCTCTTTTTGTAATACCCATGTCATTATACACATTTGTGTCCTGATATTTCACAAAAACATGCCCACTCACACACACACACACACACACACACACTCACACACACACACACACACACACACACACACACACTCACACACACACACACACACACACACACACACACACACACACACACACACACACACACACACACACACACACACACACACTTCTTTAGTGACATTGTTGATCTTGTGTCTAAAAACACGCCAGCGCCGCCGACGGCTCCCGTAACCCGAACGAAGCTCGATGATGGACACGCTCTCGCTCTGGGTGATGTGTGTGTGTGCTCATCCGGGAGAAGTGCCCATATAAGGAATTCCACCCTTTATGATGTCATACAGGGCCATACTCGAAAAAAACTTTCAGAAACGTGTTCTAATCGTCCTGAAGGAGTGTGTCTGGTTTTGAAATGTTGTCCATGTTTATCATGAGAATCAAATCTTGAACAGTGTCAATAAGGCAGAAATAGCATTAGACCCCCCTTTAGAGATAGCAGAAAAGTCTGAAAATGTTTGTGTCAAAGTGCATTGTGTTTTAACGTGGTGTTTTGACCCTGCTGTGCTGATTTCCTCTCAGTGGTGGTGTGTCCCAGCATCGGCTCCTTCACCCTGGATCACGGCAAATGGAGGATCGTCAACGGCTCTCGTTACGAATACGGCACTAAAGTAGCCTTTACCTGCAGCCCCGGCTTCCACCGGCTCGGCCCCGCCCACATTCACTGTACATCCAATGGGACGTGGAGCTGGAGGAACGAGCGCCCCCGCTGCAAGAGTGAGTGTGTGCTTCAGTCGTACTAATGCCGTGTGGCCCGGGACATGCTCGGCTCTCTGGCCTTGTTCGGCCGGCCGGTCTTCAGGTCAGATGTGCTAATGATTCTGTCAATGTGTCCTGAAGTGTGAAGGATTAGCAGCTTGTGCAGCGCCTCGTTAGAAACACAATCCGTTCGCGTTTCCCGCAATTCTATTGGGAGGGAAACGTGCAGAATTCTGCAGAAAGGGTTTTAATATTCATTCAAGCAAGTGGAAGCAAATTAGTGTGCGTCATAACTTTGAAAGGTTTAATGTGAGGATGTTGACAGTTCTGTTAGGTATGCATTATGTTTACTGTTAGCTATAGCAGATTATGAGGAGAGAGCTTTGTGCAAGCAGAAAACTTCCCATAATTCTCTCATGGAAATGATCAAATGCATAAAGCATCATTAGGTTTCATCCACTTATTTTACTGTGGAATTTGGAATATTGCATAAAATTGCATGCAAATACTGCATGCAAATAATATATAATGTAATAAATGTAATATAATATGTATATATATAATATTCCAAATTACATGCAATATTCCAAATTACATGCAAATATTATGTAATAAATATCATATATCATATTATACATCATATCTCATATCATATATCATATATCATTTATCATATCATATCTCATATCATATATCCTATATAATATCATCTCATATCATATATCATATCTCATATCATATCATATATCATATTATACATCATATCTCATATCATATATCATATATCATATCATATCTCATATCATATATCATATATAATATCATCATATATAATATATCTCATATCATATTTCATATCATATCATATCTCATATCATATATTTCATATCATATATTTCATATCTCGTATCATATATCATATCATATATAATATATCATATCTCATATCATGTATAATATATCATATATGTCATATCTCATATCCTATCTCATATCATATATAATATATCTTATATCATATCTCATATCATATCATCATATATCATATCATATCTCATATCATATCTCATATCATATATCATTTATAATATAATATCTCATGTCATATATCATTTATAATATAATATCTCATATCATATCATATATCATATATCTCATATCATATATTTCATATCATATATCATATATCATATCATATATCATATATCATATATCATATATCATATATCATATCATATCTCATATCCTATCTCATATATAATCTCATATCAAATATCATATATCATATATCATATCTCATATCATATCTCATGTATCATATCTCATATCATATCAATCATATCATTATTTGCACTCAATATTTGAATGCAATTTTATGCAATATAATACATATTTTTGTGAATGTGCATAAACTGCGGCTCTAAATGGCAAATAATGTATTACATTTTGTGACTTTCTCAGTTGCTTCCATTATATTTCCATTATTATTTTGCTGCAGTTTTGTGTTGATTTTGGGATGAAAATGCTGCCTTAGTTGCAAATAGTTTTTCTAATATTGATTTCTTATTGTTAATTTTTTTACATGACTTAAATTCACACATGCGTCCTTAAATGGCAACCTCAAACTGATGAACTCTATGGGTTCAATGAGTGGAAACGGCTCTTTCAGCTCACAATCACACTTTAAATAAACCTCAGGAGACATAGAGAAAGAAATATGAAATGAATGAATATAAAAGCTGTAATCACGTCATGTGAAATCATGCATGGTCACTGCATAATGAAACAAATCTGGGCTGGTGCATTCTCCTCTACAGCTGTGGGCCTCAGAGGTTATCAGATACAGACATCGTGATGAATGTGTTTATGACTCCATATGAGAGACACAATCCAACATTAGAGGCGCTTTATGACTGATGGCGTCTGACAGAGCAATTTACAAACACAACAACAGAGAGAAGATGAGGAGAAGCTGAAATCAGATGTGTGTCCACATCCCCATTCAGCTGCTTTAGGATCAGTTATGGACTTCCCCAGACTCAAACGGTCATCAGTTCTGTTAAATCTGTATCAAACAAAAGATTATTCTGAAAAAAAATAAATAAATCCATTCTTAAATAAAGATTGAGTAGCTAAACGAAAAGATAATACGTCTTGGTTTCTGAGAAAAAATATCAAAACTAAGTGAGTTTATTCTTAAGTATCTGCCAATGGAGTCAAAAAAAACTTAGAGTTTATTATTCTTAAATTTTCATAAAATATTATAATTATAATATATATTTTCTTGTTTTAAGCATAAACTCGCTTAATTTCTTAGAAAACAAGACTTATTACTAATCTTGATTTATGAATGTTTAGATATTTGTGATTGTCTAAAAGCACAGTTACCTGACAAATATTTTTAACGTAAACTCTCCATTTTCTTCAACCCCGGATAGGGGATTTCATCTTTATTTTTTTTTCCTTTTAATTTCCTTTTAATTCCTTTTATAACTATTATACTATATATATTTTTATTTCATTCACTTGTAACTATTTTAACTTCATTTCTGTGTAAAGCACTTTGAATTGCCACTGTGTATGAAATGTGCTATACAAATAAACTTGCCTTGCCTTGCCTTGCCTATTGAAAATAAGACCATATTACCAGTAGCTTTATTCATATTTTGAATTAGCTTTTATTTTTATGTTCATAGTTTATTTTTATTTTATTAGTCTTTTTTAATGTTGCTATTTATGTTTACTTTATTATTTTTATTTCAGTTTTAGTTTTTATTTATTTCCAGTTCATTATTTTAGTGCTTCAATTTAAACTTAAATAAGAAATGTTGCCTTGGCAATAAACTGAAATGTTTATTTTTATAAATATTATAATTATAATATATTTTTTTTCTCGTTTAAACTCGCTTAATTTTGATAATTTTCTCAGAAAACAAGACTTATTATCTTGTCTTTTTCTAATCTTGATTTATGAATGTTTAGATTGAAAATAAGACAATATTACCAGTAGTTTTATTAATATTTTGAATTAGCTTTTATTTTTATATTTGTAGTTTTCATGTTATTTTTAGTTTCATTTTAAGTCCTTTCATTATGTGCTTTTGTCATTTTATTATGTTTTTAATGTTGCATTTCTATTATTATTTTCTTTGCATTTTTATTATTATTTTTATTTCAGTTTTAGTTTGTATTTATTTCCAGTTAATAATTTTAGTACTTCAATTTAAAAATATTTCAGTTTATTTCCAAGGCAACATTTATCATTTGTTTATTTTTATGAATATTATAATATTATATAATTTTTTTTTCATTTTAAGCGTAAACTTGCTTAATTTTGATAGTTTTCTCAGAAAACAAGACTTATTATCTTGTCATTTATCTAATCTTGAATGTTTAGATATTTGTGATTGAAAATAAGACAATATTACCAGTAGTTTTATTAATATTTTGAACTAGCTTTTATTTTTATATTTGTAGTTTTCATTTCATTTTAAGTCCTTTCGTTATGTGCTTTTGTATTTTTTTTTTTTTATGTTTAAGCTTAATTTATTCTTATTTCAGTTTTAGTATTTATTTATTTCCAGTTAATAATTTGAGTGCTTCAATGTAAACCCATTACCAAGGCAACATTTATCATTTTCAATTAGTTTAAGTTTTTCAAGCTTTATTATTTCAATGAACAGAATGTTTTTAGTTTTAATTAACGATAATAACCTTGAAAATGACACAAGGAAGGCAATTTTTGTACTTGAACTTTAGTTACTCAACAGCGAACCTGATGCTGTAAACGTTTTTAAGACTGAGATTTAGAGGTAAAGATGTTTTCCTCGTGTTGATGAGCGTTTATTGGGAATCACAGTCGACTCATTGTGTCTCTTTCTGCAGTCATTTCCTGCGGAGAGCTGCCCACTCCTCCTAATGGAAAGAAAATTGGGACGCAGACGACCTTCGGAGCGACCGCTATTTTTACCTGCAACTCGGGCTTCATCCTGGTGGGCTCGACTGTACGGGAATGCCTGGCCTCGGGTCTCTGGAGCGGGACGGAGACACACTGTCTCGGTAACACCACACACTCGCCTCTCTCAACACATCAGACCGCATTAGCATCGCTCTGACCTTTTAATGGAGAACGGGTCCTGGAAGGCCATCAAGGGTTCAGTGCCATTTAGGCTGGATTCCCACAGCAACAGTGCTTTTCATTTTGAGCTTCTCCTGTATCATCACATGCAGATGAGAGTTAGTGAGCTGCCTACGGACAAGAGTCGCTAAAGCATCGCTATTATTCCTTCTCAGAAACCGTCTTTTGACCTTGACAGAGAAGGCAGTGTTTCTCAGTGGGGAAAAAAGCCAGCTAAAATAAAAAAAAAGTAATTTAAAGGCGACATATTATCTCCCTCTTTACAAGATGGTGTCCCCAGAATGTGTGTGTGAAGTTTCAGATCAAAATACCCACAGATCATTTATTAAAGCTTGTTAGATTTGCCCCCTATTTGTCTTTGAGCAAAAACACAGCTTTTGTGTGTGTCCCTTTAAATGCAAATGAGCTGCTGCTCCCCGCCCCCTTTCCAGAAGAGGGCGGAGCCTTTACACGAGCTTCAGATACTCCATCAACAACAAAACAGGCGCATCTTTCTCCACACCCAAATAAAGGCAAATCTGACAAGCTTTAATAAATGATCTGAGGGTATTCACACACATTCTGGGGACGCCAGAGATTTATATTACATCTTGTGAAAAGAGGCACTATAGAGCTACTGAGGTCATGTGACCTGTTCTGTTTACGGCGCCATTTTGAGTTTCAAGGCAATGGAGTTCACTGCGCACTTTAATTCAAAAGACATAGACTTAATATATCAAACATAGCAGATCCCTATAATGCCCCCGGGTGCTTTTCACGTGTATAGATAAAGGATTTTTTTATGAGTTAATCAAAACATATTATGTAATAAATCGCGATTATTGGCACGTTTTAATATTTTTGGAGTTTTTAATATTTTGATATTGTTTTTATTACAGTTACTCTCCAAATTAATTTAGAAACAATTTAAAGACAGCGTATCTTAAATATGTGTTGTATTGTCATGTTTTTATGAATGAAGGCCAGTATCACTGATGTCTCTATGAAACATTAATGACGTTACATTACAGTATAACTGAAAGCTCCCAATTTCAACATTTATTTGGCTTTAAACTTTTAATTTAAGTGAACTTAGAACAATCTTTACATAAACCCATTATAATAAATGTTACTTTTACCCATGGCCTTCCCTGTTAGAAATATACAGAAATATAATAGTTATCAAACATCTTTCACTGCATAAATAATAAATGAAATATAGAATAATCATCATTAAAGCTACACTTGTGTCTGTTCCCGTTGTTCTGTGATGAACATTAATGACAGACATCATCAGTGCTACTGTCACTTTAAGAACAGCCGCTGACGAACATGACGCGGATCTGATGCGCTGTCCTGCGCATCTCATTTTCTCACGTTCATTTAAGACGTTATTTAACTCATTTAAGACTCCTATTATGAGACTATGAGACTCCTAATACTCGACAAAACTGGCATTTTGGCTGTTGTTATTGTTTGTTGAAGAGCGAAAGAGAACTCGATGTGTGCACGAGACTGTCGCAAATCTTTCTGTGCGTCAAGTGTGTGTGTGTGTGTTTGTGTGTGTGTGTGTTTGAACTCCCTATCTTCCTAGGTGGTGAATATACACTCACCTAAAGGATTATTAGGAACACACACTAATACTGTGTTTGACCCCCTTTCGCCTTCAGAACTGCCTTAATTCTACGTGGCATTGACTCAACAAGCTGCTGAAAGCATTCTTTAGAAATGTTGGCCCATATTGATAGGAGAGCATCTGCAGTTGATGGAGATTTGTGGGATGCACATCCAGGGCACAAAGCTCCCGTTCCACCACATCCCAAAGATGCTCTATTGGGTTGAGATCTGGAGACTGTGGGGCCATTTTAGTCCAGTGAACTCATTGTCATGTTCAAGAAACCAGTTTGAAATGATTGGAGCTTTGTGACGGTGCATTATCCTGCTGGAAGTAGCCATCAGAGGATGGGGACATGGTGCTCATAAAGGGATGGACATGGTCAGAAACAATGCTCAGGTAGGCCGTGGCATTTAAACCATGCCCAATTGGCACTAAGGGGCCTAAAGTGTGCCAAGAAAACATCCCCCACACCATTACAACACCACCACCAGCCTGCACAGTGGGAACAAGGCATGATGGATCCATGTTCTCATTCTGTTTACGCCAAATTCTGACTCGACCATCTGAATGTCTCAACAGAAATCCAGACTCATCAGACCAGGCAACATTTTTACAGTCTTCAACAGTCCAATTTTGGTGAGCTGGTGCAAATTGTCGCCTCTTTTTCCTCTTTGTAGTGGAGATGAGTGGTACCCGGTGGGGTCTTCTGCTGTTGTAGCCCATCCGCCTCAAGGTTGTGTGTGTTGTGGCTTCACAAATGCTTTGCTGCAGACCTCGGTTGTAACAAGTGGTTATTTCAGTCAAAGTTGCTCTTCTATCAGCTTGAACCAGTCGGCCCATGACCTCTGACCTCTAGCATCAACAAGGCATTTTCTCCCACAGGACTGCCGCATACTGGATGCTTTTCCCTTTTCACACCATTCTTTGTAAACCCTAGAAATGGTTGTGTGTGAAAATCCCAGTAACTGAGCAGATTGTGAAATACTCAGACCGGCCCGTCTGGCACCAACAACCATGCCACGCTCAAAATGGCTTAAATCCCCTTTCTTTCCCATTCCGACATTCAGTGTGGAGTTCAGGAGATTGACCAGGACCACACCCCTAAATGCACTGAAGCAACTGTCATGTGATTGGTTGATTAGATAATTGCATTAATGAGAAATTGAACAGGTGTTCCTAATAATCCTTTAGGTGAGTGTATAGGTTTAAACAGTCTGGTTTTTAATTATTTTATAGATACCAATGCTAAAGCCGCTCTAGCGCTCTCGATTGCCTGCCAAAATGGCGGAGTTTAGGCTGTGTGACGTCAACCTCCGGAGCTCTATATGTCCCCTTTAAGTGATATAATGTTAATATACCAATCTACAATCTACTAACTATCAAAATCTGCTTCTTTACCTTAAAATGCACTCATAACCATCATAATAATTCAGCTGGTACTGTAGAAAGCCACATGATGAATCAGGGTTCATTGTCGGTGTCCTGTCCATGAAATATGACCAATATTCATGTATAGACGATGCATAAACAACATCAGGGAGACACACATTACACTAAAATAAAAATAAAATGTGTCACTTCTCTCTTAGGGATTTACCAAACCAGACCAACCAGATACGAGGAGAATCACGACATTACAAACTTTGATTTTAAGCAAAAAGAGACACAAAAACACAAAGACTGTGAACTTTGAGGGAGGGAAGCATCCCATAAAGCATAATCGGATTAAAAAACGATGGAGAAACACAAAACTACTCATTTAAAAAGCTCGATTATATATGTAGAAACAATGTATGTTAAGTATGTTAATTGCAAAATATGCTTATTTATATGAATATTCAAGTATTTTGGGAGTGTAGAGCTATCGACTTCACTCTGAGTGCTTCATTAGAGTGGGCGGAGCTAAAGAGCTCTTTAGTTTCGACTCTGATTGGTGGAATGTTCTGCACAGCATTATGGGTAATGTAGTTTTCACCAGGAATTCTGACAATTATTTTGTTAATCCCATTGATTAACAACCTCGTCGCTCACAGTAGGGCTGCACTGCAAAAAATGCTTTTCTTACTTAGTATTTTTGTCTTGTTTTCAGTCCAAATATCTAAAAAATCTTACATTAAGAAGCATTTAATAGACAAGCAAACATTTTTGTCTTGTTTTGGGGGAAAATAACTCAAAATTAAGGGAGTTTTTGCTTAAAATAAGCAAAATAATCTGCCAATGGGGTAAGCAAAATAATCTTGTTTTCTGTTTGAATTAAGATTATTTAGCTTACCCCATTGGCAGATTATTTAGCAAATTTTGGGCAAAAACTTACTTAATTTTGAGTTATTTCCCCCTTAAACAAGACAATCATTTTTATTTGGCTAGTAAATGCTTCTTGTTTTGAGGATTTTTAGATGTTTGGACCAGAAACAAGAGTAAAATACTAAGTAAGAAAAGCATTTTTTGCAGTGTGACTTTAACACTTCCCTGTGGAGAAAATGAATGGAGTTTTTACTTCACTAGCGCTCTCGTCTCTAAGTGGCCGCATTCATATGTAGAGCATCCAGTCACTTATGAGGTTGCATGTTAAGTTAGGATGCCGCTGTAAAAGCGTTTGTCTATGTAGGCAGTGTACTCGGTTTTGGAACGAGTCCTTGTGGAAAGTTTCTCCACTGTGTTCGCTCAGAAGTGTCTTTGTGTAATAGAATCATTTCAGGTCCAAACGGCGCGACTGAAAATGAAGTGAGAGAAGGCCGAGGTGAAGAAATGATTTCTGCAGTAGTCGAGCGGACTCAGTGCTCTGTGAAGTGTGCCGGCCTCTGCTGAGTTCTGTCATCAATCACATCTGAGAGGAAGAACCCTGACAGCTCTCCACTTGCCATCTTTCTTTGTCTCCCATCAGGCCGTCTCCGAGCGAAACAACGCGGTGCATTACTTTGTCCAAAAGAGTCTTCAGTTCCATTCCTGAAGATCCTCGGATGCGTCAATATTGCAGTTTCTGTTATGAGATTGAACACTCGTTCTCCGTGGGCGGATCGTGAATATCTCTGTTCGCAGCACAATGTGATTTACACAAGCGGGACAATAACATTCCCATCAAATCACAGGCGGATCTCGGCATGGGGAATTTCTAGCCATTCTCATTCCACTTAAAAACTCCAAAATCTTCACAAATCCATCAGTGGCGTAACTGAGTAATGATGTTCAGTGCAGGATATTATGAAAGCACACAAACACACACACACTGCGCTCGTGCACGATCTCATGAAGTGTGTATCTATAGCAAAAATTGTATTTATTGTGCAATTTGTATTTGATACACCCATTTGAACAAATGGTGCAATATGGCACTAAAAGTGGTACTTTGGCTCGTAATCATAGGGGAACTACACTCACCTAAAGGATTATTAGGAACACCTGTTCAATTTCTCATTAATGCAATTATCTAATCAACCAATCATATGGCAGTTGCTTCAATGCATTTAGGGGTGTGGTCCTGGTCAAGACAATCTCCTGAACTCCACACTGAATGTCGGAATGGGAAAGAAAGGGGATTTAAGCAATTTTGAGCGTGGCATGGTTGTTGGTGCCAGACGGGCCGGTCTGAGTATTTCACAATCTGCTCAGTTACTGGGATTTTCACACACAACCATTTCTAGGGTTTACAAAGAATGGAGTGAAAAGGGAAAAGCATCCGGTGTGCGGCAGTCCTGTGGGAGAAAATGCCTTGTTGATGCTAGAGGTCAGAGGAGAATGGGCCGACTGATTTAAGCTGATAGAAGAGCAAATTTGACTGAAATAACCACTCGTTACAACCGAGGTCTGCAGCAAAGCATTTGTGAAGCCACAACACACACAACCTTGAGGCGGATGGGCTACAACAGCAGAAGACCCCACCGGGTACCACTCATCTCCACTACAAAGAGGAAAAAGAGGCGACAATTTGCACCAGCTCACCAAAATTGGACAGTTGAAGACTGGAAAAATGTTGCCTGGTCTGATGAGTCTGGATTTCTGTTGAGACATTCAGATGGTAGAGTCAGAATTTGGCGTAAACAGAATGAGAACATGGATCCATCATGCCTTGTTCCCACTGTGCAGGCTGGTGGTGGTGGTGTAATGGTGTGGGGGATGTTTTCTTGGCACACTTTAGGCCCCTTAGTGCCAATTGGGCATGGTTTAAATGCCACGGCCTACCTGAGCATTGTTTCTGCCCATGTCCATCCCTTTATGAGCACCATGTCCCCATCCTCTGATGGCTACTTCCAGCAGGATAATGCACCGTCACAAAGCTCCAATCATTTCAAACTGGTTTCTTGAACATGACAATGAGTTCACTGGACTAAAATGGCCCCCACAGTCACCAGATCTCAACCCAATAGAGCATCTTTGGGATGTGGTGGAACGGGAGCTTCGTGCCCTGGATGTGCATCCCACAAATCTCCATCAACTGCAGATGCTCTCCTATCAATATGGCCAACATTTCTAAAGAATGCTTTCAGCAGCTTGTTGAGTCAATGCCACGTAGAATTAAGGCAGTTCTGAAGGAGAAAGGGGGTCAAACACAGTATTAGTGTGTGTTCCTAATAATCCTTTAGGTGAGTGTATTTTAAGAGCTGTATAGCTCCAAATCTTGGTTCTTCAGCGGTTCTTCAGCGGTTCTTCAGCGGTTCTTTGGGATGACTGAGGTGCTATATAGCACCGCTACCATATACAGAACATGTTAAAGGGGTGATGAATTGAGAAATCAACTTTCCCTTGAGCCTTTGGTATATATAAAAGTTCATGGTGATATAAGAATATCCTGTAAGTTTCAGAGCTGATAACGTCCTCGTTAGTCAAAGAAAAGCTTTTATTGACACCAGGCCCAGAAAACGAGAGATATGTCGACCACTGACGTCATAGACTGCAGAAGCGCCGCCTCAAGCCCCGCCCACCGACTCGTGGAGCTAAACGGGTCGCGCTACCGAGCCATAAACATGCCGGTTCCAGCTCCCGTGCGTTCGCTTCATTTCACTGCGGATTCGTTTGTAAACAAGACACAGGTGGAGACTGGATTTGCAGACATATTGAGGTTAAAACACA
Organism: Gobio occitaniae; assembly: GCA_033150135.1. Taxonomy (NCBI): domain Eukaryota; kingdom Metazoa; phylum Chordata; class Actinopteri; order Cypriniformes; family Gobionidae; genus Gobio; species Gobio occitaniae. The sequence continues at coordinate 70,651 of JARQWZ010003239.1, forward strand.
ATGCTGTGCCTTCTGGATCCGACAGGAACGGTGCAACACACTAATGTGAGTAAAACGTGTTAGTATTGCATTGTTACAGATGGTTTGAAATCTATTGATGATATACCTTAGCACGCGGTCACAGGCTGGAGAAGCTGTTATTGGTTCATTCGGGATCAGACTCGGACTTGTAACGTTATGGGCCAGGGCTCGGACTTGACTTTTTTAGAAGCCCAATGTCCCGGGGCTATGTGTTTTTCAGACGGGCTACCAAAATGTATCACCGGCCTGCCGACGGGCTGTCTTAAATAGTGAAATAACATTCCTTTCTTGCGTGCGTGCGCATGTGTGTATGGTTTGCGGTTATATTCCCTGATCGGGCAGGCCCAGTAATAAAAAAATTACATTCCAATCAATCGCAGGTGGATGAGAGATGAATCTTTGTGTTTGTTTGATAGATATTTCACGAGTCCTGTGAGCATTTCTTCAGACGCTTTCAAAACAGTCCCCACATGTACTGAGGGGAGCTGAAGCTCATTAAATATGCAAATCATATCCAATCCTAGCCGTGGGCGTTTACTTCCAAGTCTTCAGTGCGGCACGGCCATCAAAACCCAGCGTTTCTTCAGAGAGCCTCAAAACCAGGGCAGAAAATAGCCTATTACTGATTCATTATGAGGTTTCTGAATGTAAAAACCACACAAACGTCATAAGTCAGACAACAGGATAAAAATGTTCATGACCCCTTTAAGATATGGTGCTATATAGCACCAAAAGTGGTTCCCCTATGATTACGAGCCAAATAACCACATTTAGTGCCATAGAGCACCATTTTTTTAGTGTGTACGCAGTTTCTCATTTGCACAATAAAGACAATTTGTGCTATAGATACGCTTTTCATGAGATCGCGCTGTGTGTCTAGAATGGAACCCTATATACGCGGATTTGTGTGCCTATAGACCAATTAAAATCAGTATCTTATCAGTTTCTTATATTAAATTGAACAGTTCTCTTTGTGTGTGTTTCTCTCCAGCACACGCACACACACTGCAAAACTTCTTGATCGCACTTTGCTTTGGGGTAAAAAGAAATTTGAAATACCTTTGCAGCGTTATCCTCTTAAAGGAACAAGGCACTTTTTTTGAAAATAGGCTCATTTTGCGTCTCCCCTAGAGTTAAACCGTTGAGTTTTACCGTTTTTGAATCCATTCAGCCGATCTCCGGGTCTGGCGCTAGCACTTTTAGCATAGCTTAGCATACATCATTGAATCTGATTAGACTGTTAGCATCTCGCTCAAGAATGACCAAAGAGTGTCTATTTTTCCTCTTTAAAACTCGACTCTTCTGTAGTTACTCATCGTGTACTGAGACCGACGGAAAATGAGCAGTTGTGATTGTCTAAGGCGATATGGCAGGAACTATACTCTCATTCCTGCGTAATAATCAAGAGCTGTGAGCCTCCGGAAAACTATGATCAATCAATAACACACATTTATGCCTGGCAATTGTTTATGAACTAATGCTGATGAATAATGACAGTGTTTACTTTAAGATGTTTATATAGTAATATGTTTTAGACGGTTATAATGACGCATATTTTATCTCCTCATCTGAACTTGAATGAGCTCCAGCAACTGCAATAGAGGCGCAGACATTTCAAAATAAGAGTCCTGGTGTATTTCCAGCTTGTTTATAATTAAAAGTCACGCATTATATATTCGTTTCTGCTTACACAATAAACTGTATTTAATTTAATTTCCATTTAATTCACAGTCAGGAGGAAAGACCAGTATTTGACACATATTCAATAAAGTATCAGGGTTATAATAGTTCACTAAAACCATTTAAAAATCTTCATTACTTGAAATTACATAAATGTTAACTGAAATTAAAAAAATACTTATTTGAAGCTTTAGCTTGACCTGATATGGCCTACTTACTAAAACAGAAATACAGTTATAAAAACTATATTGATGTTTTTAAAAAACAGACAAAAAAGTGAATTGAGCTCTTTCGTGTATTTTTAATGTCAAAAACAAAATGATCTCAAAATATGACAGTCGGTTATGTGACGCTTAAATGCTTAATGTATTACAGTTGAACTAAACTCATTAGATTTTAGTCGACTAAAACTAGACTAAAACTAAAAACAATTCAGGCGACTAAAATATGACTAAAACTAAATCAAAATTTGCTGTCAAAATTAACACTGAGACCGACCCAGTGTTAAAACAAATGTGCCAAGACTAAATCAAAAGAAAACATTATTTTTCTTTCCTCAAAAAACTTTATTTTTCGACTGAATCTTGGATGAGATGGGGTGAGGAAATCATCAGGAAATGTTCATTTTGAAGTGAACTCATCCTTTAGTCTCTTCTGCTCTCCAAAGCTGCATTTATTTGATCAAAAATACAGTAAATTGCTAAATATTATTGCTATGTAAATTATTTGATGCTCAACGAACATTTATGATTACACTCCAAAAGATGCTGGGTTAAAAACAGCCCAAGTCGGGTGGAAAATGGACAAACCCAGCAATTGGGTTGTTTTAACCCAGCAGTTGGGTTAAATGTTTGCTTAACACAACCCAATTGTTGGGTTTGTCCATTTTCAACCCAACTTGGGCTGTTTTTAACCCAGCATTTTTTAGAGTGTATTATCAATTTTCAAACCTTCATATATTTTATCATTGATGAATTGAAAGTTCAATAGAACAGCATTTATTTGAAATAACATTATTAATGTCTGTACTTCCACTTTTTATTGAATATATTGGTGCATTTCACTTATAGTCTTTCTCAGGGCTCTGAACCGGTTCAAGGAACAAAAACGAAAACCGGAAACGAACGGAATTTTAAGAGGAACAAAAACGAAAACAAAATCAAAATCAATTTGAATCGTTCTGAACAGAAACGTTAATTTGAAATGGCCATTAACCGGTTAATAAGGTTATTTTATCGTTCTCTTTAATATGTTAATCTGGCAGTGGCCAATCAGGAATAGAGTAGTTCAGCATGTGATGTGACGGATCAAGCCTGAGTGAAATATCATCTGTGAATCTACGGTAACACAAGTCAGTGTGAGCGCATTTACACGCCTCAAGCACATTTCTCTCCCCGCTGAGCTCATCAATGAAAGCGCAGGTATTGGAGGATATTCTTTTCGTACGTTTAAATAAGCAGAACGGACTTTAAGCTCAAATAGTCTGATTTAGGCTAGTTTGTGGATTCAGTTTAAGCATATCCAAGTAGGCTATAGCATCTATCAAACATTTGTCCTATAGTCTTTCAGATGGCCAATACAGCTCAATGTTTTCTCTATAGACGGCTGATGCTTTGTGTTAAATGGTGTTATATTGCATTAAATGATCAAGCTTTATTAGCTGACTGAGTTTGATTATGGGATGCAGTGTTGCGCAGTGTTTGCTTTGAAATTAGCAGCATTAAAAGAGCAATGGTTATCCAGTTTATTTATTCTTTATTCATGCCATTTTTAAAACAAGTTGTGTTGAAAAAAAGTGATGTACAAAGAATGTTCTCACTCTTCTGAAAAGAATTAGGCATAAGAGCCACTTTCCGCTCCATTAAAACAGCTCAATATTTGTCCCGCTGTTTATGCTGTAATTAATGCATGTATTTCTGTTGTGGTTTTGAAATAAATATTCAAGTTTAATTACCATGCGTTATATTATTATTGAGTGAAAATTAGTCTATTTATACATATTTGTTTAAAGTATAGGCTAAATGAAAATAACGTTATTAACCGGTATTTTTTCAAATCAAACCGTTTTCGGAACAGTAATGTTTATTGAGGAACACAAAAACGGAAACGCTATAATATCGATTCTGCTCGGAGTGAACCCACTGATATTTTTTTCCGTTTTTAAGCCCTGGTCTTTATATAATCACAGAATGAATCACATGTATGTTCGAAAGCTGATGTTTGTTCATATGTAAAACCAAGCCAACAGAATATGTGCATATTGTATATATTATATATTATACATATACTATTCTATTCATAGATCAGTTGTTTTCAGCTGTTGTCTAATGATCATAGCCTGATGGGTCGTCCCTAACCTCTGATTGGTTGATAGGGATGATGCAGTCTGTCTTTGACTCGTTCTCATTGCTCTTTTCCTATAGCCGGACACTGCGGCGTTCCAGAAAGGATCGTGAATGGTCAAGTGATCGGTGAGAACTTCGGCTACAGGGACACCGTGGTTTACCAGTGTAATCCGGGCTTCCGGCTCATCGGCTCCTCTGTGCGCATCTGCCAACAGGATCACAACTGGTCCGGGCATCTCCCATCCTGTGTGTGTGAGTAATACGCAATAATACACATCAGGGGGAACGTTTGGTTTACAGCCAAGAGGATTAGCTCCACATGTAATGCAGGCAAACCCAGAGTCAGCTCATGACAGGCATCACACACAGATCCGGCTGTTACCAATGAAAAACACCAACACTACCTGATGTTGTGTGGGCGATTTGGACATTTGCCTTATTTTATGATGCTGAAAATTAAATATGTACATAAATACATATTGCATGCATTTCTCATCAAGCATTGGAGACTCTTATTCTACAAAGTGGTGGAAATATGCTTAAAGGGTTAGTTCACCCAAAAATGTAAATTGTGTCATTAATGACTGACCCTCATGTGGTTGGACACCCGTCAGACCTCCGTTCATCTTCAGACACAAATGAAGATATTTTAGTGTAAAGCTGATGCTGAGAAAGGCTTCAGATAGGCCTCCATTGGCATTCAGTACATTTACACTCACAAGACCCATAAAAGGCACTAAAAACGTCGTTACAAAGTCCATCTCACCACAGTGACTCTACAATAATCTTACGATGCGACGACAATAGATTTTGTGCGCAAAAAAAATCAAAATAACACCTTTATCCAGCTTGTTCTTGTCTTCCGTGTGTGTCTCCACGACGCATGCGTGAGAATATGAGCAGATCCGGCGTTCGGACACATGACCCAGAAGAGATTTGTTTACGAGCAGAGGAAGACGCGCGTATCTCAGCTGATGAATTCTACATTGATCGTGCTTTAGGTCTCGGTGTAGTTCTCAAAATGGGGCTAAAGTGAGCATTTCATGGATTCCCGAACGCCGGATCTGCGTCATATTCTCACGCATGCGTCGTGGAGACACACACGGAAGACAAGAACAAGATGGATAAAGGTGTTATTTTGATTTTTTTTTGCGCACAAAATCTATTGTCGTCGCATCGTAAGATTATTGTAGAGTCACTGTGGTGAGATGGACTTTGTAACGATGTTTTTAGTGCCTTTTATGGGTCTTGTGAGTGTAAATGTACTGAATGCCAATGGAGGCCTATCTGAAGCCTTTCTCAGCATCAGCTTTACACTAAAATATCTTCATTTGTGTCTGAAGATGAACGGAGGTCTGACGGGTGTCCAACCACATGAGGCTCAGTCATTCATGACACAATTTACATTTTTGGGTGAACTAACCCTTTAACCTTCTGACCTAGAAAATGCTTCAACTACACAAATATAAATAATGATTTCCAATTCATTTGAACAGAGCAGTCCAGTTCACTAACAAATGACTCTTATGAACCAGTTCTTTTTAGTGAATCAAGATATAGTGTGATCAAGGTTGTCTGTTACATTAAAAAATGAGTTGTATGAGCCGGCTCTTTGGATCAAAGTTAATCAGTGACACACAGCACGTCCAGTTCAAGAGCATCAAACGTATTTGGCGTGAACAGAACAGTCCAATTCACAAACAATTCATCCAGTAATGAAACAAGAGAAGTCTTTATGAGTGAGTCATTGAATCATTCATTCAAGAGATTTGTTCAAAAACACTGATTCATCCAGTAATGAAACAAGAGAAGTCTTTATGAGTGAGTCATTGAATCATTCATTCAAGAGATTTGTTCAAAAACACTGATTCATCCAGTAATGAAACAAGAGAAGTCTTTATGAGTGAGTCATTGAATCATTCATTCAAGAGATTTGTTCAAAAACATTGATTCATCCAGTAATGAAACAAGAGAAGTCTTTATGAGTGAGTCATTGAATCATTCATTCAAGAGATTTGTTCAAAAACACTGATTCATCCAGTAATGAAACAAGAGAAGTCTTTATGAGTGAGTCATTGAATCATTCATTCAAGAGATTTGTTCAAAAACATTGATTCATCCAGTAATGAAACAAGAGAAGTCTTTATGAGTGAGCCATTGAATCATTCACTCAAGAGATTCACTCAAAAACACTGATTCATCCAGTTATGAAACAAGTGAAGTCTTTATGAGTGAGTCATTGAATCATTCATTCAAGAGATTTGTTCAAAAACACTGATTCATCCAGTAATGAAACAAGTGAAGTCTTTATGAGTGAGTCATTGAATTATTCACTCAAGAGATTCGTTCAAAAACACTGATTCATCCAGTAATGTAACAAGTCTTTATGAGTCAGTCATTGAATCATTCACTCAAGAGATTTGTTCAAAAACACTGATTCATCCAGTAATGGAACAAGTCTTTATGAGTGAGTCATTGAATCATTCACTCAAGAGATTCACTCAAAAACACTGATTCATCCAGTAATGAGTCTTTATGAGTGAGGATTGAATCATTCACTCAAGAGATTCACTCAAAAACACTGATTCATCCAGTAATGAGTCTTTATGAGTGAGGATTGAATCATTCACTCAAGAGATTCACTCAAAAACACTGATTCATCCAGTAATGAGTCTTTATGAGTGAGGATTGAATCATTCACTCAAGAGATTCCCTCAAAAACACTGATTCATCCAGTAATGAAACAAGGGAAGTCTTTATGAGTGAGTCATTGAATCATTCACTCAAGAGATTCACTCAAAAACACTGATTCATCCAGTAATGAAACAAGAGAAGTCTTTATGAGTGAGTCATTGAATCATTCACTCAGAAACACTGATTGATCCAGTAATGAGTCTTTATGAGTGAGTCATTGAATCATTCACTCAGAAACACTGATTGATCCAGTAATGAGTCTTTATGAGTGAGTCATTGAATCATTCACTCAGAAACACTGATTTATCCAGTAGTGAGTCTTTATGAGTGAGTCATTGAATCATTCACTCAAGAGATTCACTCAAAAACACTGATTCATCCAGTAATGACACAAGAGAAGTCTTTATGAGTGAGTCATTGAATCATTCACTCAAGAGATTCCTCCAGTAATGAGTGTGTATGAGTGAGTGACTGGTCCTGGTCCTGGTCTGTGTTCCAGCGGTCAGCTGTGGTCATCCAGGGAGCCCGATCTACGGACGTACGGTTGGCGATGGCTTTAACCTGAATGACGTGGTCAGCTTCTTCTGCAACACCGGCTATATTCTGGAGGGCCCGTCCCAGGCCCAGTGCCAGCCGGACCGCCAGTGGAGCCAGCAGCCGCCCACATGCAGAGGTTCGGACCCAATGAGCTCTTTTCTCATTATAGTGAGATTTAAGCACTGTGGCACTGATGGAAATGACTTCTAGGCAGCCGTGGTTAAAAGGGAATGACCAATTTGAGCTCTGAGAGCCCTCTGGCCCTCTTTCAGCCCACAGTAACTCGCTCAGTCACGGTCTGGATAGCGGCAGATTAGCCCTGCACATCAGAAGATGAGATGTATGTTTTGAAAGTAATCTCTGCTTTGTTAGCGGCGTGATTAAGAGCGTCTCAGAGGATCGTCTCTAGTGCTGGAGTCAGACAACAGAAGCCCTCAGCATCTCCATGGCTTGATTACAGGACTGCAATGTGCTTTCTCCAATAATTATGGACACAAATAAATGGTTTTATCTCACCCAATCGATGAAAATGCTTTTGTTACGCAGCGAGTTTAATATGATGTCTTTGAAAGAGTCTCTTCTGCTCATTTATTTGATCAAAAATACGTCAAAAATTATCAAATAGTGGAATATTATACCAATGTAAATCATCTGTTTTCTGTGGGAATATATCACTTCACTTCACTGTATTCGATTATGTCCCCGAAGGGCAATTTGTTTTGCAACAAGACCAACATACATACATAAAAACAGTTTACAAACATTAAAAATACCTAAAAAACAAGACATATATAGTTAAATATAATATATTTCTGTGATCAAAGCTGAATTTATCATCATTACTCCAGTCTTCAGTGTCACATGACCCTTCACTAATCAGGATTTGATGCTCAACATTTATGATTATTATCAATGTTTCATTTCATTTTTGTGGAAACCGTAATAAACTACCTGTCAAACATTTGGGATAGATAAGATTTAAAAATAAGAATATTTTTATATTATAAAATATATTTTTTAATTCCATCCATCCATCCATCTTCTTCCGCTTATCCGGGGCCGGGTCGCGGGGGCAGCAGTCTAAGCAGAGATGCCCAGACTTCCCTCTCCCTAGACACTTCCTCTAGCTCTTCCGGGGGGACACCGAGGCGTTCCAAGGCCAGCCGGGAGACATAGTCCCTCCAGCGTGTCCTCGGTCTTCCCCGGGGCCTCCTCCCGGTTGGACATGCCCGAAACACCTTCCCGGGAAGGCGGTTCAGGAGGCATCCGGAACAGATGCCCGAGCCACCTCAGCTGTCCCCTCTCGATGTGGAGGAGCAGCGGCTCTACTCCGAGTTCCTCCCGAGTGACTGAGCTTCTCACCCTATCTCTAAGGGAGCGCCCAGCCACCCTACGGAGAAAGCTCATTTCGGCCGCCTGTATCCGGGATCTTGTCCTTTCGGTCATGACCCAAAGCTCATGACCATAGGTGAGAGTAGGAACGTGGATTTACCGGTAAATCGAGAGCTTCGCCTTACGGCTTAGCTCTTTCTTCACCACGACAGACCGGTACATCGACCGCATTACTGCAGAAGCTGCACCGATCCGTCTGTCAATCTCCCGTTCCATCCTCCCCTCACTCGTGAACAAGACCCCTAGATACTTAAACTCCTCCACTTGGGGCAGGAACTCTCCACCAACCTGGAGTGGGCAAGCCACCCTTTTCCGACTGAGGACCATGGCCTCGGATTTGGAGGTGCTGATCCCCATCCCAGCCGCTTCACACTCGGCTGCAAACCGTCCCAATGCATGCTGAAGGTCCTGGTTAGAAGGGGCCAACACGACAACGTCATCTGCAAAGAGCAGAGACGAAACCGTGTGGTCCCCAAACCTGACACCCTCCGGCCCATGGCTGCGCCTAGAAATTCTGTCCATAAAAATTATGAACAGAACCGGCGACAAAGGGCAGCCCTGCCGGAGTCCAACATGCACCGGGAACAAGTCTGACTTACTGCCGGCAATGCGGACCAAACTCCTGCTTCGGTCATACAGGGACCGGACAGCCCTCAGCAAAGGACCCCGGACCCCATATTCCCCCAGCACCCTCCACAGGACGCCGCGAGGGACACAGTCGAATGCCTTCTCCAAATCCACAAAACAAATGTGGACTGGTTGGGCAAACTCCCATGAACCCTCCAGCACCCTGTAGAGGGTATAGAGCTGGTCCAGTGTTCCACGACCAGGATGAAAACCACACTGTTCCTCCTGAATCCGAGGTTCCACTATCGGCCGGATTCTCCTCTCCAGTACCCTGGCATAGACTTTCCCGGGGAGGCTGAGAAGTGTGATCCCCCTATAGTTGGAACACACCCTCCGGTCCCCCTTCTTAAAAAGAGGGACCACCACCCCGGTCTGCCATCCCAGAGGCACTGTCCCCGACCGCCACGCGATGCTGCAGAGGCGTGTCAGCCAAGACAGCCCCACAACATCCAGAGACTTGAGGTACTCAGGGCGGATCTCATCCACCCCCGGTGCCTTGCCACCGAGGAGTTTCTTGACCACCTCGGTGACTTCAGCCCGGGTGATGGACGAGTCCTCCTCTGAGCCCCCAGCCTCTGCTTCCTCAATGGAAGACGTGACGGCGGGATTGAGGAGATCCTCGAAGTATTCCTTCCACCGTCCGACAACATCCCCAGTCGAGGTCAACAGCCGCCCATCGCCACTGTAAACAGCGTTGGTAGGGCACTGCTTCCCCCTCCTGAGGCGCCGGACGGTTTGCCAGAATCTCTTCGAGGCCAGCCGATAGTCTTTTTCCATGGCCTCACCGAACTCCTCCCAGGCCCGAGTTTTTGCCTCCACGACCACCCGGGCTGCAGTCCGTTTAGCCTGTCGGTACCTGTCAGCTGCCTCAGGAGTCCCACAAGCCAGCCAGGCCCGATAGGACTCCTTCTTCAGCTTGACGGCATCCCTTACTTCCGGTGTCCACCACCGGGTTCGGGGATTGCCGCCTCGACAGGCACCGGAGACCTTGCGTCCACAGCTCCGAGCAGCCGCTTTGACAATGGAGGTGGAGAACATGGTCCACTCGGACTCAATATCTCCAGCCTCCCTCGGGATCCGGTCGAAGCTCTGCCGGAGGCAGGAGTTGAAGATCTCTCTGACAGGAGACTCGGCCAAACGTTCCCAGCAGACCCTCACAGTACGTTTGGGTCTACCGAGTCTATCCAGCTTCCTCCCCCGCCATCGGATCCAACTCACCACCAGGTGGTGATCAGTTGACAGCTCCGCCCCTCTCTTCACCCGAGTGTCCAAGACATACGGCCGCAGATCAGATGAAACGACCACAAAGTCGATCATTGACCTACGACCTAGGGTGTCCTGGTGCCATGTGCACTGATGGACACCCTTATGCTTGAACATGGTGTTCGTTATGGACAAACTGTAACTAGCACAGAAGTCCAATAACTGAACACCATTCGGGTTCAGATCAGGGGGGCCGTTCCTCCCAATCACGCCCCTCCAGGTTTCACTGTCATTGCCCACGTGGGCGTTGAAGTCCCCCAGTAGAACGACAGAGTCCCCAGTCGGAGCACTCTCCAGCACCCCTCCCAGAGACTCCAAGAAGGTCGGGTACTCTGCACTGCCGTTCGGCCCGTAGGCACAAACGACAGTAAGAGACCTATCCCCGAGCCGAAGCCGCAGGGAAACGACCCTCTCGTTCACCGGGGTAAACTCCAACACATGGCAGCAGAGCTGGGGGGCTATAAGCAAACCCACACCAGCCCGCCGCCTCTCACCATGGGCAACTCCAGAGTGGTAAAGAGTCCATCCCCTCTCGAGGAGTGTGGTTCCAGAGCCCAAGCCATGCATGGAGGTGATTCCGACTATCTCTAGTCGGAACCTCTCAACCTCACGCACAAGCTCAGGCTCTTTCCCCGCCAGCGAGGTGACATTCCATGTCCCAAGAGCCAGTTTCCGTGTCCAGGGATCGGGTCGTCTAGGCCCCCGCCTTCGACTGCTGCCCGATTCGCTTTGCACCGGCCCCTTACGGTCCCTCCCGTGAGTGGTGGGCCCACGGGAAGGTGTCCCCACGTCGCTCCTTCGGGCTGAGCCCGGCCGGACCCCGTGGGGGAAGGCCCGGCCACCAGGCGCTCGCATACGAGCCCCAACCCCAGGCCTGGCTCCAGGGTGGGGCCCCGGCTGCGCCATACCGGGCGACGTCACGGTCCTCCTTCTTTTTGTCATCATAAGGGTTTTTGAACTGCTCTTAGTCTGACCCGTCACCTAGGACCTGTTTGCCTTGGGAGACCCTACCAGGGGCATATAGCCCCGGACAACATAGCTCCTAGGGTCATTCGGGTACTCAAACCCCTCCACCACGTTAAGGTGGCAGTCCATGGAGGAGTATTTTTTTTTTTTTTTTTTAATTAAAATATAAAATTAAAATTGTATATATATATATATATATATATATAAACTAACCCATGTTAACTAATGAAACAAAGTGTTACCTTATATATATATATATAGAAGGTAACACTTTGTTTCATTAGTTAACATGGGTTAGTTTATATATATATATATATATAAGTCTTATATTATATATAAATTCATATTTATGATTATTATTAATGTTGAAAAAAAATATTTTTGTGGAAACTGTGAAACCACTCAAAAGTTTTGGATATTAATTTTAAGATTTAAGAATAATAAAATTATATTTTTTTATATAATAAAATAATTGTTTTAATTAAAATATAAAATTAAAATGAAAATTTTATAATTATAATTATTATATATATATATATATATATATATGGTAGCACTTTACAGTAAGGTTTCATTAGCTAACATGCGTTATTAAAGTGTTATATTATATATAAATTAATATCTAATTAATGCTGATTTGCTGTTCAAGAAACATTTATTATTATTATTAATGTTGAAAACAGTTTTTGATTATTCATATTTTTGTGGAAACTGTGAAAGCACTCACAATTTTGGGAAATTAATTTTAAGATAATTAATTTTTTATTATTATTACTTTTATTTATTTATTTATTTTATTAAAATATAAATTGTAAATTATATATATATGGTAACACTTAACAATAATGTTCCATTAGTTAACATGGATTATTAAAGTATTATATTATATATAAATTAATATTTATGATTATTATTAATGTTGAAAACAGTTTTTGATTATTAATATTTTTGTGGAAACTGTGAAAGCACTCAAAAGTTTTGGATATTAATTTTAAGATTGAAAAATAATAATAATATTTTTATATAATACAATTATTTTTTCAATTAAAATATGATTTTTTATATATATATATATGGTAACACTTTACAATAAGGTTTCATTAGCTAACATGCATTTTTAAAGTGTTATATTATATATAAATTAATATCTAATTAATTCTGATTTGCTGCTCAAGATTATTATAATTTTTTTTGATGATTAATATTTTTGTGTAAACTGTGAAGGCACTCAAAATTTTGGGGCACATAAGATTTTTTATTATTTAAATCATTGAATCATAATTTAAGCAAATACTTTTATTCATCAAGGTCAAGTGACAGTAAAAATATTTATAATGTTACAAAGATTTCCGCTTCAGATAAATGCGGTTGTTTTTAACTTTTTAGTAATGTTGTAATGTCGAAAATTCAGCTTTGATCACAGGAATAAATGACACTTTACTATATATTCACATAGAGAACAGATAATATTTCATAATTTTTACTGTATTTATGATAATATAAATGAGCAGAAGAGACATTAAAAATGGTAGTGCATATATATAAACAGAAATCGTTTTTTTTGTATTTTATTAATGAAATGTAAAATTGCTTGCAACACTTATCACACAGTTGATCTATCTCTTTACTTTTTCTTTGTTTGTGTTCTTCAGTCGTCAACTGCACCGATCCCGGTATTCCCGCCAACTCAATCCGGAAGAGCAAAATTGAGTACGGGAACTTCACTTTCGGGACGGTGGTGTCGTACGACTGCAATCCCGGATATTACCTCTTCGGCTCATCCGTCCTGACCTGCCAGCCCGTGGGTTACTGGGACAAGCCCTTACCAGAATGCCTGGGTACGTCTGTGGCGCTTCTCTCCCATTATTTCGACTTCTATCATTGGCCATCTTTGAACTCTTTCCTTCTGCGAGGCGATAGAAGATGGCACAGGTCAGCCAGCATGCAGGCGAGAGCGGCCTTATGATGGAGTCTGTGTCAGAGCTGGACAAACTACACAACTCCATTACTCAAGTGAAAGTAAAAGTACTACTGGTCAAATATTACTCCGTTACAAGTGAAAGTTGTTAAAAACTATTTTTACTTAAGTAAAAGTACAGAAGTACTCGCTTTTAAAAGTACTTAAGTATCAAAAGTAAATTTCCTTTTTTTTTGTCAATGCATTATTTTATTATTGTTGTATAAATGCACGGTGGTTTAAGCTAGTCAGTGATGCTCCATACGACCACCTTGAACTCATTTAAATACTTAAGTTACAAAGCTGCTGTCACTTTAAGGCAGAATGCACAGATCCAACACACTGATACACATCCCATATTCCCCCAACTGTTTACGTTCACTTAAGACATAATCAACTTTATTTACGTGAATACTTTCCAAAATGAAAATTTACATTTTGTGTGTGTTGGTCTGTTTAAGTGCGAAAAAAAACACAAAAGAAAGCTGTAATCAGTTCAGTGCTCGAACTCTGGCATCTCAGAGGCACAAAAAAACAGACTAAACTGAACTCTTTCATCAGGCTTTTTCAGATTCATCCATATGCCTATGCTTCTCCTCTCCCAGACATTTAGATTTTGCACAAAAAAAAACTTTTAAAGAAGAAAAAAAATCATCCACTGACTTTTAAAGCTGCTACAGAAATAACTTTTGACTTTGAGGATCTTGATAGAAATGTAGTGGAGTAAAAAGTACGATATTTGTCTTTCAAATGTAGTGAAGTTAAAGTAAAAGTATCCCTAAAAAATAATACTCCAGTAAAGTACATATACTCAAAAAGTGTACTTAAGTACAGAACTCAAGTAAATGTGCTGAGTTACGGTCCACCTCTGGTCTCTGTGAAAGCTTTCAAAGTTTCCCAGAGTTTCTGCGGCGGATGTAGCGCACCTTTCCCAGAGTTCGCCAGAGCGAGCTGTATTAAGGTCAAGAGCACATTCATTAGAGAGACGTGTTCATTTGCCTGTGAGATCGTAATTGCCTCCTGCTCCCGCTCTCCATCTCTGTCCCTGTAATTGCTTCAAACCTGAGTTTGACTGTTTCTTGTCGGTTTCCACCGTGAAGAAAAGGCAACAATCCTGCTAGCTAGCTATCTATTAGTCTTGTTTTTCTCTCGAGTGTACACAAGGTAATTCTGCACTTTACTTAGCTTGTGAATCTTAATAAGCAGAGCCTCTTTTCCCCCGCCAGCCTGATGAATATTATAAACATTTGAACCTCCTCGGTTTTATTCAGGGAGCATTTCCCATTCAAGAGAAGGCAAACATCAAAAACAGGCTTAGCTAAATTAAATTGAAGAGCTTATGTGTGTTTCTTCAGCTGCGCCAATCAGAGTCAGAAAGGAATGTTCTCGCTCCAGACCTTTATATCTTTTACATGCATTGATCGTGGCCATTTAGAGGAGCAGACTGAGATTATAGTTCTTGAATCATTTCTTGATCATTGAATGAGTGAGTTCAACTCAATAACTCATTCCTAACCAGACGCGACGCAATAAGATTTTAGCCATTTATCCATCCACACTAGACGAGATACGACTACTATAACAATCAAAACTTACAGCCAATTAGAAGAGAGTGTGGGCGGAGTCTCTCTGCGAGCGCACTGCACTCTCAACCAAATCAAATCACAGCCAATCAGAAGAGAGTGTGGGCGGAGTCTCTCTGCAAGCGCACTGCACTCGCAACCAAATCAAATCACAGCCAATCAGAAGAGAGTGTGGGTGGAGTCTCTCTGCAAGCGCACTGCACTCAATCAAATCAATCACAGCCAATCAGAAGAGAGTGTGGGCGGAGTCTCTCTGCAAGCGCACTGCACTCGCGACCAAATCAATCACAGCCAATCAGAAGAGAGTGTGGGCGGAGTCTCTCTGCAAGCGCACTGCACTCGCGACCAAATCAATCACAGCCAATCAGAAGAGAGTGTGGGCGGAGTCTCTCTGCAAGTGCACTGCACTCGCAACCAAATCAATCACAGCCAATCAGAAGAGAGTGTGGGCGGAGTCTCTCTGCAAGCGCACTGCACTCGCAACCAAATCAATCACAGCCAATCAGAAGAGCGTGTGGGCGGAGTCTCTCTGCAAGCGCACTGCACTCGCACCCAAATCAATCACAGCCAATCAGAAGAGTGTGGGCGGAGTCTCTCTGCAACTGCTAATTAGAGATTATCATTGTCAGATTGTATGTTGTTGTTCCAGTCGTGACGTGGCAGAAATAGAAAATAAAACAGAATCGCTGGTTAGGTCAAAAACTCATAAAGGCTGATTAACATGCCTTGCATTTCTACTAAACATTTCAGTTCTACATGGCTCCTCTTATTGGGGGAAAACACTATTTCAGAGCAAAAATACAGAGATTTTGTGTTTTAACTATATCTTCCAGACCTAACAGACACCTTTCAAATACAATATGGACGCCAAGCGAAGTGTCATTCAACAAATAAACAGGCCAAATGAGATTTGTTGCGCATAAAAATGTCATAGTCCTCCGAAACAAAAGGGTTATGCATGATAACGTGATCGCTGCTCACAGGCGGTCAGTCCAATAGTAGCTGTCATGTTGCTGGAGTTGATGTTTATTGTTGAAGGCGGAAAAGAGAGATGTGTTCTCTGTAATCTTGGGTATTGCACAAGGTCCTTTTCCACTTTGCTAAACTTCGCCCACGCAGCACTTGTTTCCTGTGATCTTCCAAAAGAGGGTTACAGCCAGACCCACACAGAATCTGTGCCTTCACCCACAGATCTGCTCATTCACACTGATCTGGAGACGCCAATCGCTCACAAGCTTTCATTGTCAGTCAGCCATTTTGTCACGAATGAATATTCCACATAATCTGTCTGGTGTTTTAACGTACTTCAATTATGGATTTAATGTTACACTATTAATCGTTTTAAGTCATGACAACAATGACAGTAAATCTACTGTGATCTCAGCATGTTGTTTTAAATAATCAGGGTTGGGAAGGTCGCTTTTAAAAAGTCGTTTGTAATGTTTGTAAAAGTTAATCGAAATACTTTGGAATATGGCGTGTAACACAAACAGGACTTGGGTTTTCCTCTGCATGTTATTTTAACCAACATAAGTTTTCCACAATATTTCTTGAGGCAAAAAATGCAGACAATCTTAGAAAAAAGAAAATGAATACTGATGCTCGAGAAGGAAACACAACGTGTGTAAACTGTTTGAATCAGATGAACAGGGTAAATTGTGCTTATTTTGTCTTCTGGGAAACATGTAGTTATTAGCTTCTGAAGGGCAGAACTAAATGACAAAATATGATCTTTAAACACTATAAGAAAAATGTAAAAAATCATCCTGTGCAAAAGTTTTCACCCCCTCCTCTTAATGCGTTGCGTTTCTGCCACTAAATATAAAAATAACAAAGGCAATTGGGACTTTTTTCCTCATAACTGCGAGTTTGCGTCTCACAGTTCTGACTATTTTTCTCAGAATTGAGAGATTTGAACTCGCAATTGTGTGTTATAAAGTCAGAATTGTGAGATAAAAAGACGCAATTACCTTTTTTATTAAAGTCGCAGTTCTGAGAAAGAACAGGTATTTTTTCCCCCTCATAATTGGACATTATATCTCACAATTCTCAGAAAAGAAGTCAGAATTGTGAGATAAAAAGATGCAATTACCTAAACAAATGACTCAACATGAAACACGAGGACAGTCGTGGATCCTCAGGGAAGGACAGACGCTTCAGATTCAAGGGTTTGTACATTATTGAATGCGGCAATTTGTGTAAATTGTCTTGTGGACTACATGTAAACATCTATTATGTGAATATTCAAGACATATGCAGGACCATTCGCTTATTCATGACAGTACTAAATAAAAGTTTTGTTAAACTTATTAACATTTTGCATATTCTGCAAGGGGTATGAGCAGAACTGAGTCTGAGAATCACAAATCGCTGTTTACATTAAAGGGTTAGTTCACCCAAAAATGTAAATTGTGTCATTAATGACTGAGCCTCATGTGGTTGGACACCCGTCAGACCTCCGTTCATCTTCAGACACAAATGAAGATATTTTAGTGTAAATCTGATGCTCTGAAAGGCCTCCATTGGCTCAACTTTACACTCTCAAGACCCTTAAAAGACACTAAAGACTAAAGTTACAAAGTCCATCTCACTACAGCGGCTCTACAATAACTTTATAAATCGGCGAGAATAGTTTTTGTGCGCAAAAAAAACCTAAATAACGACTTATATAGTGATGACGATTTCAAAACACGGCCTCATGAAGCTTCGAAGCGTTATGAATCAGTGAGTCGATTCAGCGGTTCAGAGCGTTATGAATCTGTGAGTCGATTCAGCGGTTCAGAGCGTTATGAATCTGTGAGTCGATTCAGCGGTTCAGAGCGTTATGAATCTGTGAGTCGATTCAGCGGTTCAGAGCGTTATGAATCTGTGAGTCGATTCAGCGGTTCAGAGCGTTATGAATCAGTGAGTCGATTCAGCGGTTCAGAGCGTTATGAATCAGTGAGTCGAATCAGCGGTTTGAATCGCCAAATTTCAGCAGTTTGGCAGTTTGACACGCGATCCGAATCATGATTCGACTCACTGATTCATAACGCTCTGAACCGCTGAATCGACTCACTGATTCATAACGCTTCGAAGCTTCATGAGGCCGTGTTTTGAAATCGTCATCTCTATATAAGTCGTTATTTAGGGGTTTTTTGCACACAGAAACTATTCTCGTCTTCATAAAGTTATTGTAGAGCCGCTGTAGTGAGATGGACTTTGTAACTTTAGTCTTTAGTGTCTTTTAAGGGTCTTGAGAGTGTAAAGTTGAGCCAATGGAGGCCTTTCAGAGCATCAGATTTACACTAAAATATCTTCATTTGTGTCTGAAGATGAACGGAGGTCTGACGGGTGTCCAACCACATGAGGCTCAGTCATTAATGACACAATTTACATTTTTGGGTGAACTAACCCTATAATGATTCAATTAAATAAATTACATTAAAATTCAAAGTAATCACTAAAGTACTTTTCGGATGTACCTGTAATCTGATTTCCACCCATTTCAAATGTAACTGTGATGAAATAATCACTCAAATGTTGTATTTTAAATGCGTATCATGTGATTGGTTACTGCCCAACGCTGTAAATAATAAACCTAGGAGAATAATTAGTCAGTTATGTGTCTGTTCTGCAGAGGTGGACTGTGGTCACCCTGGTTCTCCTCCTCATGCTGTCGTGATGGGCGAGAAGTTCACCTTCGGATCTACAGTTCACTACAAGTGTTTAGAAGACCGAGCTCTGATTGGTGAATCCACCCGCTCCTGCCAGCTGAACGGCCAATGGAGCGGCTCCCAGCCACACTGCTCAGGTAAGACACACTGGCTATTCGGATGATCTTACTTAAAGGGTCACATTATGCAAAATTCACGTTTATAAGGTGTGTGTCCACAATGTGTGTAATTAACTAGCCTGTGATGGCAAAAATCCACTCAATACTTGTGTTATAATCCTCATTTATCATTATCAATCTCTCATATTTCCCTCTACTCCTGCGTAAGAGTCGGGAAGCCCCGCCCATGACTGTTGCTGATTGGCCAGTTTAGCATAGACACGCCCCTGAGTGAAAAGCACTGAAGCCACTCGCTCGAGTATTACAATGTGTACGCCAAAAACATGACTAATGAAGTTTATTTATGAAGGAAATGTGCCAAGGAATGACGGTAAATACTTACTTAATATTACTTACTTAAAGGGTTAGTTCACCCAAAACTGTAAATTGTGTCATGAATGACTGAGCCTCATGTGGTTGGACACCCGTCAGACCTCCGTTCATCTTCAGACACAAATGAAGATATTTTAGTGTAAATCTGATGCTCTGAAAGGCCTCCATTGGCTCAACTTTACACTCTCAAGACCCTTAAAAGACACTAAAGACTAAAGTTACAAAGTCCATCTCACTACAGCGGCTCTACAATAACTTTATGAAGACGAGAATAGTTTCTGTGCGCAAAAAAACCCTAAATAACGACTTATATAGAGATGACGATTTCAAAACACGGCCTCATGAAGCTTCGAAGCGTTATGAATCAGTGAGTCGATTCAGCGGTCCAGAGCGTTATGAATCAGTGAGTCGATTCAGCGGTTCAGAGCGTTATGAATCAGTGAGTCGATTCAGCGGTTCAGAGCGTTATGAATCAGTGAGTCGATTCAGCAGTTTGAATCGCCAAATTTCAGCAGTTTGGCGGTTTGACACGTGATCCGAATCATGATTCGACTCACTGATTCATAACGCTCCGAACCGCTGAATCGACTCACTGATTCATAACGCTCTGAACCGCTGAATCGACTCACTGATTCATAACGCTCTGAACCGCTGAATCGACTCACTGATTCATAACGCTTCGAAGCTTCATGAGGCCGTGTTTTGAAATCGTCATCACTATATAAGTCGTTATTTAGGGTTTTTTTGCGCACAGAAACTATTCTCGTCTTCATAAAGTTATTGTAGAGCCGCTGTAGTGAGATGGACTTTGTAACTTTAGTCTTTAGTGTCTTTTAAGGGTCTTGAGAGTGTAAAGTTGAGCCAATGGAGGCCTTTCAGAGCATCAGATTTACACTAAAATATCTTCATTTGTGTCTGAAGATGAACGGAGGTCTGACGGGTGTCCAACCACATGAGGCTCAGTCATTAATCACACAATTTACATTTTTGGGTGAACTAACCCTTTAATACTTAATATTTACTCATGACTGCTTCACCAACGCTGGATTTGAGCAAAAGTAGTTTCTGAAGTAGTTTTCCTAACCCATCATATCAGAACACGTGAGGATGGCACTTCATATTCTGGGAATGTTTGCACATGTCCTTCCGAATGAGCTGAACGCTGTACGGCTAATCTGGCTAGCGTTAGCATCGTCTCTGACTGTATTCACAGAGACTAGAGCTGTGGCGTTAGTTTGATCTCGTCTGCGTGATTCATAAACACACATTTATTATGCGTTGTATAGTCGGTGATGGACGTGTTACGCTCACACACGAGCACCGATGCAACAATCTATAGATGAACATGACGGCACACGCTAGTCCATAAGTCGAATCAACGCAACTCCACAACAGCTAGCGTTGCAGAAATTATCATTCAGTGTGAAAGTGTGGAGCTCTTCCTGAGTGTCTTGTCTGTGTGACTCCGACTTAAACTGGTTATTTCTGTCTGAGTGAGATTGGCCTGTTTTGTTGTTGATGGAGTATCTGAAGCTCGTGTAAAGGCTCCGCCCTCTTCTGGAAATGGGGGCGGGGAGCAGTTGCTCATTTGCATTTAAAGGGACACACACAAAAACTGTGTTTTTGCTCACACCCAGATAGGGGCAAATCTGACAAACTTTAATAAATGATCTGGTGGTATTTTGAGCTGAAACTTCACACACACATTCTGGGGACACCAGAGATTTATATTACATCTTGTGAAAAGGGGCATAATACGTCACCTTTAAACTGGGACGTGAAGTCCACAATCAAGCTAGGATCATGTTAGAAATGTGTTAAAACATGCTAAAACATGCTAGCAAAATGTTAAAACATTCCACAATAGAGGCTTAGTAACTACTAGCTAGTTTGTAACTAACTCCATTGCACCACTTGTTCATAGCTAGTAAGTTGTAAGCTCTTCGTAAAGTAAAAATTTGTCGCATAATATGTTGTTTACCCTCAATGATCCTTCAAATACATGAGCGGAAGATTTATCCTTTATTCTAACTTCTTTTGCCTCGCTTGTACTAACGGTACAAATAAGTTTCCATTAAATACAATACTTAATCATAAAAATAATGGTATTTTTGCATGTAAATAACATTCAGAAACTGTTTTTGAAATTAATAAGGTTCAATAAATAAACGCTAATACAAAAAATATAAAGAAATAACATTATATTTCTTTATTATGACTTGATTTTACACTGCTAAACTTGAATCACTGTCAAAATGCTAAAACATTTTAGGAATGTGTTAAAACATGCTAGTATAATGCTAGCTTTCTAGAATGTGCTAAAAATGCTAGATTAATGTTAAGGTCATGCTAGCATGTTTTTTGTCAGGAAAGTTCGTCCCGAAGAACTTCACTTTCTTCTAGCTAATCAGTGTGTTTTATCATATTGCTCTTTTTGTTATTTTATGTAACATGCATGGATCATGTTAGAAATGTGCTTAAACATTCTAGGATCATGTAAGCGAATTATTTAAACATGCAAGGATAATGATAGCAATGTGTTAAAACATAGTAGGATAATGCTAGAAATGTGCTTAAACATTCTAGGATCATGTAAGCGAATTATTTAAACATGCTAGGATAATGATAGCAATGTGTTAAAACATAGTAGGATAATGCTAGAAATGTGCTTAAACATTCTAGGATAACGCTAACAAAATGCTAAACATCATGTTAATAACTTGTTGAAACATGGTAGCAATGTGTTAAAATATGCTAGTATCATGCTAACGCTGTTCTAAAACATGTTAATAATGTGATAATCTATGCTTGCAACATGTAAAAAATGCTAAAACATGCTAGCAAAATGTTAAAACATTCAAGGATCATGTTAGCAAATTATTTAAACATGCTAAGATAATGCTAGCAATGTGTTTAAACATAGTAGGATAATGCTAGCAATGTGTTAAAACATTCTAGGATAACGCTAACAAAATGTTAAACATAGTAGGATCATGTTAGTAACTTGTTGAAACATGGTAGCAATGTGTTAAAACATGCTAGTATAAAGCTAACAATGTTCTAAAACATGTTAACAATGTGATAATCCATGCTAGCAACATGTAAAAAATGCTAAAACATGCTAGCAAAATGTTAAAACATTCAAGAATCATGTTAGCAAATTGTTGAAACATGCTACCAATGTGCGAAAACATGCAAGCATCATGTTAAAACATGCTAGGATCATGTTAGGAATGTGCTAAAACATGTTAGGAAAATGCTAACAATGTTCTAAAACATGCTAGGATTATGTTAGCAAGTTGTTGATACGTGGTAGCAATTTGCGAAAACATGCTATATCATCATGTTAAAACATGCTAGCATTATGTTAAAACATGCTAGGATCATGTTAAAATGTGTTAAAACATTCTAGGATAATGCTATCAATGTGTTAAAACATAATAGGATAATGCTAGCAATGTGATAAAACATGCTAGGATAATGCTAACAAAATGTTAAACATAGTAGGATCATGTTAGTAACTTGTTGAAACATGGTAGCAATGTGTTAAAACATGCTAGTATCATGCTAACGATGTTCTAAAACATGTTTAAAATGTGATAATCCATGCTAGCCAACATGTAAAAAATGCTAAAACATGCTAGCAAAATGTTAAAACATTCAAGGATCATGTTAGCAAATTGTTGAAACATGCTACCAATGTGCGAAAACATGCAAGCATCATGTTAAAACATGCTAGGATCATGTTAGGAATGTGCAAAAACATGTTAGGAAAATGTTAACAATGTTCTAAAACATGCTAGGATCATGTTAACAAATTGTTGAAACATGGTAGCAATGTGCGAAAACATGCAAGCATCATGTTAAAACATGCTAGGATCATGTTTTGAATGTGCAAAAACATGTTAGGAAAATGTTAACAATGTTCTAAAACATGCTAGGATTATGTTAACAAATTGTTGAAACATGCTACCAATGTGCGAAAACATGCAAGCATCATGTTAAAACATGCTAGGATCATGTTTTGAATGTGCAAAAACATGTTAGGAAAATGTTAACAATGTTCTAAAACATGCTAGGATCATGTTAGCAAATTGTTGAAACATGCTACCAATGTGCGAAAACATGCAAGCATCATGTTAAAACATGCTAGGATCATGTTTTGAATGTGCAAAAACATGTTAGGAAAATGTTAACAATGTTCTAAAACATGCTAGGATCATGTTAACAAATTGTTGAAACATGGTAGCAATGTGCGAAAACATGCTATATCATCATGTTAAAACATGCTAGCATCATGTTAAAACATGCTAGGATCATGTTGAAATGTGTTAAATCATGCTAGGATCATGCTATCAATGTGTTAAAACATAGTAGGGTCATGCTAGCATGTTTGATGAAAGAACATCACTTTCTTTTTGCTAATCAGTGTCTTTTATCATATTACTCTTTTTGCTATGTTATGTAAAGAATGATTGACTCTGGACTCAGTGTTATTGAAATCTTTTGCACATGCCACATGAAGCAGTGTGCATTATTTTTCAATAATTTAATGGTCAAGAGTCAGTTATGGTTATAACAGCCTTATGCCATATTTTAAGAATTTTTGTAGGTTTTTGTTCCTAAAATTACTTTCTTGCGCATCTTGAAGAAGCCGAAGTAATGGTTGCTAGTTTAAAGTGGTCATTCGGGCTCATTTGGAGGCTTGAGCTGTTTCTACACAGTTAAGTCAAGAGAGAGCATGCATTTGTGCGCTACAAAAAGCAGCATTAATTGAGCCCAGTTTCTCTGAGGCACGGCCGTAACATCGCTGGTCCTGAACTGTATTGATTAAGTAGCAACAACAAGCTCTGTGTTCGTGGAAGACAGAGGGAGCGAGAGAAAGAGAAAGAGACTGAGAGAGAGTGTGCTTTCCATGGATATTAAAAGTAATTTCAGACATTTTAATTTGTTGTTTGTTTGTGTTTTTCTGGTTCATTTGCTGTTTGTGGGCTGTGAGGCTCTTTGATAGAAGTGAAATTAATATAAAGAATATAATCCATTACAGCGATTCAATCCATTGAAGTGTTCTTATGTTCTCTTATATTGTATGTCATGTCATGTCATGTTATGTTTGTTGTCATGTCATGTCATGTTATAATATGTTATGTCATGTTATCTTTGTCATGTTATGTTTGTGTTATGTCATGTTATGTTTGTTATATTATGTCATGTTATAATATGTTATGTCATGTTATGTTTGTTATATTATGTAATGTTATAATATGTTATGTCATGTTATGTTTGTTATAATATGTTATGTCATGTTATGTTTGTTATGTCATGTCATGTTATAATATGTTATGTAATGTTATGTTTTTTGTCATGTCATGTTATAATATGTTGTCATGTCATGCTATGTTTGTTGTTATGTCATGTTATGTTTGTTGTTATGTCATGTAATGTTATGTTGTCATGTCATTTTATTTTATGTATTTCATGTTATGTTTGTCATGTCATGTCACGTTGTCATGCTTGTTATGTCGTGCCATGTAATGTTATGTATGTTATATGTTGTCATGTTATGTTGTGTATTTCATGTTATATTTGTTGTGTGTCGCGTCGTCATTTCGTCATATATCATATATAATGTTATGTTATTGTCGTCATTTTATATTGTTTATTTCATTTTATGTTTGTTGTTATGTCATGTTTGTTATGTCATGTTGTTATTTTATTTTGTGTTATTTTGTGTTGTGTTATGTTCTGTTATATTGTATGTCATATTATGTTATGTTATTTGTGTTAGGTTGTCATGTCATGTAACGTTATGTTATAATATGTTATGTTGTTGTCATGTCATTTTATTTTGTTTATTTCATTTGATGTTTGTTGTTATGTCATGTTATGTCATGGTGTTATTTTATTCAGTGTTATTTTGTGTTGTGTTATGTTCTGTTATATTGTATGTAATATTATGTTATGTTATTTGTATTAGGTTGTCATGTAATGTTATGTTATAATATGTTATGTTGTTGTCATGTCATTTTATTTTTTGTGTTTGATGTTATTTTTGTTGTGTGTCGCGTCATGTCATGTCGTCATATATAATATCATATAATGTTATGTTACATTATTTCATGTTGTTTTCATGTCATTTTATTTTGTGTATTTCATGTTATGTTTGTTGTTATGTCATGTCATGTTATTTTATTTAGTGTTATGTTACGTTATGTTATGTATGTTATATTGTATGTTATGTTGGTTATGTTATGTTGTTTTGTGTCAGGTTGTCATGTCATGTCGTTATAATATGTTATGTCACGTTATGTCGCCATGTCATTTTATGTTATGTTATGTCATGTCATTTCATTTTGTCAAGTCACCTTTATTTATATTTGTTACAATACAGATTGCCGAATATAAACCAGGTGTGCTCTGCTTCACGTTGTGCATAAGAACGGCACAAAAATGACTGTAAAGTCCTGTAGTGAAAACTTAAATCATAATTCAGTTTTCTCTGTAGTAAAAGCTTCAGTAACGCACGGCCCCTCATGGCTTATTGCTTTCGGATAATACGTAAGTCCTTTGTATCTGTTTGCTCAGGCTTCGACTTGTGTCGTGCGTTTGAATGAGCACATTGTTGAGCGAAGCTCCTCTTTGTCTTGGGTCTTATTTCCTGTCATCATGTGTCAGTCTTACATGAGTTAATTAAGTTGGGCTGAATAATGACTTCTGTCTCTGCCTGACACCGTTTCTTCTCACTGACAAGCTGTCTGAGTCTGACTAACATGCACAGATTTCCTTCGTGAAAGAATAGTTCACCCACAAATGTAACAGTCATCATTACTCACCAGACCTGTGAGGCTATTCCTCTACAGTTTATATTGACCAAGAACAAAAAAATACACAGGAAAAGCAGTCAGATATATAATTCAAGTCTTCTGAGATCATTGGAAAGCTGGCACAATGTGCGAAAACATGCTAAGATCATGTTAGGAATGTGTTCAAACATGCTAGGATCATGCTAGCAACTTGTTAAGCCGAACATCCTCAGAGAAAGAAATAGTGTGCATTTAAAGCCCATTCTTCAGAAGTCTCCTCTCCACACACATCTGTATGCGGCGCTGCATGCCCTGACCCAAAAACAGCATGAGCTGGCAGTTTCCTCTTGCTTTCATTCGTGCTCTGTTTTCTCGATCTTCCCTCTCTGTCTGCTTTTGTCTCTTTGACTGTTCAGGATGGCATTCGAGCACACCACTGAATACTGCCTCTCACACACAGCTCTTCTGTTTCTGTTAATAACATGTCAAACAACGTAGTATAAGATGCTAAACATTTCATGTTATGTCGTGTCGTGTCATGTCGTGTCGTGTCATGTCATGTTTTATGTTATGTCATGTTATGTTATATGTTATGTCATGTCATATCATGCGTTATGTTGTGTCATGTCATGGCATGTCATAGCATGTGTTATATTGTGTTATGTCATGTCGTGTCATCATATATCATATCATATCATGTGTTGTTATGTTGTGTTATGTTATGTTATATGTTATGTAATGTGTCGTGTCGTGTCATGTCATGTTTTATATTATGTCATATTATGTTATGTCATGTCATGTCGTGTCATATCATGTGTTATGTTATGTTATGTTGTGTTGTATGTTGTTGTGTTGTCTTGTGTTGTGTTGTGTTGTTATGTTATGTTGTCATGTCATGTGTTATGTCATGTCATGTTATATGTTGTGTTGTGTTGTGGTTTGTGTTATTGTGTTGTGTCATGTCATGTCATGTTTTATGTCATGTTATGTTATGTCATGTCCTGTTATATGTTGTGTTGTGTTGTGTTGTGTTATTGTGTTGTGTCATGTCATGTCATGTTTTATGTTATGTCATGTTATGTCATGTGTTATGTTATGTTGTGTTATGTCATGTCATGTCATGTCATGTGTTATGTTATGTGTCATGTCATGTAATGTTATGTTGTTTTGTCATGTCATGTTATGTTATGTTGTGTCGTCATGTTATGTCACATTATGTTTTTCTGTCGTCATTAAATTATGTCATGTTGTTATGTTATAATGTAATGTCATGTTATTTTATTTAGTGTTGTGTGATGTTATGTTCTGTTATGTCATGTTATGTGACATAACATGTTGATGTTTGCTATGTCATGTTATTTTATGTTATGTTGTGTTATGTTATGTCATGTCAAATCATGTTGTGTTCTGTTATGTTGTCATGTTGATGTTATGTGATGATGTCATGTTATTTTATTTAGTGTTATGTTGTATGTTCTTATGTGTGTTATGCTGTTATGTAATGTCATACGTCATGTACTTTTGTTATATTGCATGTCATGTCATGTTATGTTGTTGTTGTTATGTTATGTCATGTTGTTATGTTGTTGTAATGTCATTTTAGTTTATTTTGTATTATATTGTGTTATGTTGTTGTCATGTTATTTTATTTTGTGTTATGTTGATCTTGTGTCGTGTCCTGGTGTTGCGTTGCCATGTCATTGTCATGTCATGTTATTTTGTGTTTTATTGTTTTATGTTCTCGTGTCGTCATGTTATATTGTTGTTGTGTTCATGTTATGTTGTGTTCATGTCATGTTATTTTGTGTTAAATTGTTTTGTTCTCGTGTCATGTCGTGTCATGTTATGTCATGTTATGTTGTGTTCATGTCATGTTGTTATGCTGCTACGTATGTCATGTCATGTTATGTATGTTATGTCATTGTCATGTTATTTTGTGTTAAATTGTTTGTTCTCGTGTCATGTTGTGTCATGTCATGTCGTTATGTCATGTTATGTTGTGTTCATGTCATGTTGTTATGTTTTGCTATGTCATGTCATGTTATTTTATTTTGTGTTATATTGTTTTATGTTCTCGTGGTGTGTCATGTTATGTTGTTGTTATATTATGTTGCTATGTCATGTTCTTGTTATGTTGTGTTCATGTCATGTTGTTATGTTGCTATGTCATGTCATGTAATGTTATGTTATGATATGTTGCTATGTCATGTCATGTCATTTTGTGTTAAATTGTTTTATGTTCTCGTGTCGTGTCATGTCGTTATGTCATGTTGTTATATTATGTTGTTGTCACGTGACCCCATGTTGCGAGTTGTATGTAGTTATAATTGTGGACATAAATATTGCTTATAATTAGTATTTTTAGTATACTTTTGTATTTATGTTAACCATGTTCATTTCACTCATGCTGTACACACTCATGTTATGTTTTTTGTATCTCCTAAAGAAGTTCAGAAGAAACATCAGAGATGAAGTTTCTACCTAAATGAAGCATAGCTCAAATCCTCCTGAGCTTTGAAAGAGCAACCTCTGAGAAATATGATTTTCCTCAGGGCTGTCTGTGTCTTTCTAGCTCCACTTCTTTATTCCGTGTGAACATGCTCTGCGCTTCTCGGGAGACTGAGCTCTGGATATCTGGGACATTCAACCGGGATCCAGTATCTCGATTACTGGAGGTTTTTATGACTACATAGGTTAGTTAGCTAGTCAGGTGCCGTCGCATCTTGGCTTGATTTTAAAGCTTTTCCAGCTGCATGTTTTTGTATAAGATAAGAAAACCCCGCGTCCCCTGGGGCGCCGCGTTCGTGGGAGTTTTTGTTGTTTTTGCATCACATTATGAATTTCACAAAAGCCGAAACTACCAGCGCAACGTTATAAAATGTGGATGGAAAGCAAAATCAATAGCGTGCTGCACTGCCAGGTGAATCAGAGTTCCTTATGTAACGAACTTCGCAGCCTTATTATTCCCCGCTAAGCTACTGGTGGGCGACTTTAACTGGAAATCACACCTCGCTGTGCCAATTAATGGCAACTATATCCGCCGCGCAGCATTCAACAGCTTCACCTTTGTAGAAGAATCTAATGAAGGTTATATAAGCACGCATACACACCTCGCTCGCACAATGTCCGTCAAGAGCAGAACACACTCAGTATCAGTCCAGCAGATCCGTGGCTTTGTGCCTCGGCTGTTTTACGGCCACTTGAGGTGGGACGGGTCTTTTGGGCTCGCTGTCTGTCTGTTCGTAACATGCCAACAAAGGCAGGACGTCAGACCGATGGAGGTTAATGAGAGGGAAAAGTCGGCCTTTTCTCCGTCGTGACACATGGGGTTGGCTATTCAAACAAACGTGGAGCTCTGCCATGAATAGTGTTTCTCTCTCTGCGTGTCTTTTTTGTCCGAGCTACATCAGCATGCTTGGCATGATGTCAGATGAGGACAATCCGCCGCTCGTTTTCTGAGCCGTGGAGTAGAAAAAGGAATGTCCCAGATTTCTAATGAACTAAAGCGAAGGTATTGGACTGGAAAAACACTGCGCTGTCATGGAGTGGTGCTGTTTTTCCTGTTTATTCGTGCATAAAGTGTTGCGTTATGTTATGTTCTGTTATGTCATCGTGTCATGTTATTTTTTTGTGTGTTATGTCATGTTATGTTGTCGTCATGTTATCTTATGCTATGTTATGTTATGATGTTATGTCATGTTGTGTTCTGTTATGTCATGTTATGTTGTCGTCATGTTATGGTCATGTTATGTTATGATGTTATGTCATGTTGTGTTCTGTTATGTCATGTTATGTTGTCGTCATGTTATGGTCATGTTATGTTATGATGTTATGTACCATGTTGTTATTTCGATGTTTTGTTATGTCGTGTTATGTTCTGTTATTTTATGTTATGTTGTGTCATGTCATGTTGAGTCATTTCGTCGTCATGTTTTCATGTCGTGTCATGTTGTCGTGTTGTGTAGTGTAATGTCGTCATGTCGTTGTCACGTCATTTCGTGTCATGTTATCATGTCACATAATGTCGTTGTGTCGTTGTCTCATCTCGTGTCGTGTCATGTTGTCATGTCATGTCATATAATGTCATCGAGTTATGTCGTTATGTCGTGTAATGTCGTCATGTTGTGTCATGTCATGGTGTTTAATGTCGTCATGTCGTTGTCTCATCTCAAGTCGTGCCATGTTGTCATGTCATGTCATATAATGTCATCGAGTTATGTTGTGTAATGTCGTCATGTTGTGTCATGTCTTGTTCTCTAATGTCGTCATGTTGTGTCATGTCGTTATGTTGTGTAATGTTGTCATGTTGTGTCGTTATGTTGTGTAATGTCGTCATGTTGTGTCATGTCGTTATGTTGTGTAATGTTGTCATGTTGTGTCGTTATGTTGTGAAATGTCGTCATGTTGTATCATGTTGTTATGTTGTGTAATGTTGTCATGTTGTGTCGTCATGTTGTGTAATGTTGTCATGTCGTTGTCTCATCTCGTGCCGTGTCATGTTGTCATGTCATGTCATGTCATGTCATATAATGTCATCGAGTCATGTCGTTATGTTGTGTAATATCATATCATTGTCATGTTGTGGCATTTCGTGTAATGTCGTCATGTCGTTGTTGTCATGTTTTCAAGTGGTAATATCGTCATGTTGTTTTCGTGTCGTCTCGTGTCATGTTCTCATGTCATGTATTGTCGTCATGTCGTTGTCTCATCTCGTGTCGTGTCATGTTGTCATTTCATGTCATATAATGTCATCGAGTCATGTCGTTATGTTGTGTAATGTCGTCATATCATTGTGTCATGTCGTGGCATGTTGTGTAACGTCGTCATGTCATGTCATGTTGTCATGTCATGTCGTGTCATCTTGTGGTGTGTCATGTCGTTATGTTATGTCATGTCATGTCAAGTAATGTTGTTGAGTCATGTCTTTATGTTGTGTAATTTCGTCATATCGTTATGTTGTTTCGTGTCATGTCGTGGCATGTTGTGTAATGTCGTCATGTCGTTGTTGTGTCGTCTCATCTCGTGTCGTGTCGTGTCATGTTGTCATGTTGCTATGTTTTGTCATGTCGTTGTCATGTAATGTCATCATGTCATCATGTTGTGTCATGTCATGTTGTTATGTTGTGTAATGTAGTTTTGTTGTGTCATGTTATGTCGTGTAATGTCGTCATGCTGTGTCATGTCATGTCGTGTAATGTAGTCATGTTGTGTTATGTCATGTTGTGTAATGTCGTCATGTCGTTATGTCATGTCATGACGTCATGTCGTGTAATGTCGTCATGTCGTGTAATGTCGTCATGTCGTGTCATGTCATGTCGTCATGTCGTGTAATGTCATGTTGTGTCATGTCATGTGTAATGTCGTCATGTCGTGTAATGTGGTCGTGTCATGTGTAATGTCATCATGTTGTGTCATGTCATGTGTAATGTCGTCATGTCGTGTAATGTCGTCATGTTGTGTCATGTCATCATGTTGTGTCATGTCATGTGTAATGTCGTCATGTCGTGTAATGTCGTCATGTCATGTGTAATGTCGTCATGTTGTGTCATGTCATGTGTAATGTCATCATGTTGTGTCATGTCATGTGTAATGTCGTCATGTTGTGTCGTGTCATGTGTAATGTCATCATGTTGTGTCATATCATGTGTAATGTCATCATGTTGTGTCATGTCATGTGTAATGTCATCATGTTGTGTCGTGTCATGTGTAATGTCGTCATGTCGTGTAATGTCATCATGTTGTGTCATGTCATGTGTAATGTCGTCATGTCGTGTAATGTCGTCATGTCATGTGTAATGTCGTCATGTTGTGTCATGTCATGTGTAATGTCATCATGTTGTGTCATGTCATGTGTAATGTCGTCATGTTGTGTCGTGTCATGTGTAATGTCATCATGTTGTGTCATATCATGTGTAATGTCATCATGTTGTGTCATGTCATGTGTAATGTCATCATGTTGTGTCGTGTCATGTGTAATGTCATCATGTTGTGTCATGTCATGTGTAATGTCGTCATGTTGTGTCATGTCGTGTCGTTATGTCGTGTAATGTCGTCATGTTGTGTCATGTCATGTGTAATGTCGTCATGTCGTGTAATGTCATCATGTTGTGTCATGTCATGTGTAATGTCGTCATGTTGTGTAATGTCGTCTTGTCATGTGTAATGTCATCATGTTGTGTCATGTCATGTGTAATGTCGTCATGTCGTGTAATGTCGTCATGTTGTGTCATGTCATGTGTAATGTCATCATGTTGTGTC
This sequence comes from Gobio occitaniae, assembly GCA_033150135.1. NCBI lineage: Eukaryota > Metazoa > Chordata > Actinopteri > Cypriniformes > Gobionidae > Gobio > Gobio occitaniae. The sequence goes on from JARQWZ010003239.1 coordinate 102,924, forward strand.
ATGTCATGTGTAATGTCATCATGTTGTGTCATGTCATGTGTAATGTCGTCATGTTGTGTCGTGTCATGTGTAATGTCATCATGTTGTGTCATGTCATGTGTAATGTCATCATGTTGTGTCATGTCATGTGTAATGTCGTCATGTTGTGTCGTGTCATGTGTAATGTCATCATGTTGTGTCATGTCATGTGTAATGTCGTCATGTTGTGTCATGTCGTGTCGTGTAATGTCGTCATGTTGTGTCATGTCATGTGTAATGTCGTCATGTCGTGTAATGTCATCATGTTGTGTCATGTCATGTCGAGTAATGTCGTCATGTTTTGTCATGTCATGTGTAGTCGTCATGTCGTGTAATGTCATCATGTTGTGTCATGTCATGTCGAGTAATGTCGTCATGTTTTGTCATGTCATGTGTAATGTCGTCATGTCGTGTAATGTCATCATGTTGTGTCATGTCGAGTAATGTTGTCATGTTATGTCGTTATGTTGTGTAATGTCGTCATGTTGTGTCATGTCATGTCGAGTAATGTTGTCATATGTTGTCATGTCATGTTGTCACATAACCCTATGTTGCGAGTCGTATGTAGTTATGGTGGACATAAATATTGTTTATAATTTGACTTTTGGAGTTATCTAATCTACGTGAAGCACATTCATTCAGATGTAAAAGTCCAGCGCTGTCACGCAGTCGTGCTGTTTTCCTGTTTATTCCTGCATGAAGAGCCGGTGAAGCTGGAGCTGTGGGTCAGTTCCCCCTAAGGCTTGTTCAATCCATCAGTCAGTCGTCCCCTGGGCTCGAGGGCCGTCTGCTGAGTCTGGGCTTTCTGATTGGCCTCAGGGTGCTCGTATGTGTAATTAAAAAGGATTTGATGTTTGGGTCATCGGCTGACTCGATCAGGGCTCGATGCTCCTGTCTGCGCCATCCGGCTCTGTTCGATGAATATTTTACCATAATTATTCATGCTAATGGTTTACGCTGGCGGCCGCTGGATGATAATTGATAGCCTGTTGCTTCTCACACTGTCATTTGGAAAGGTGTCGCATCTCTCACACGCCTGCTAATTCGTCTTCTCGCCAGGAGCAACATATAAATGTGTCTTCAATTGATTCTCTTGAGAATTGCGCCTGGTTTTTGCACTTCAAAATTGCAATATGTGTCTTTTAAAGGAATAATTCACACAAAAGTGAAAATTTCTCACCCTCATGTCCTTGCATGAGTTTCTTTCTTGTGTGAAACACAAAAGATGCTGGTTAACTACTGACCGGCCTGTCAAAAGCATTACAACTAAAAGAAAACACCTTTATATTTGATACTCTTGTGCAATATTTATGCATTTAGCAGACGCTTTTATCCAAAGAGATTTGTCAGCCAGTGCACAATGCCCACAATTTGTCCAGTAATAAAAGCTGTTGTCATTGTTTTTTTCTTTTCTATTGGCTGTCATAGTTCATATCTCACTAATCGTACAAGACAGGAGAGCAGAAATAAAGGTTGATTTGAAAGAAATGCTATTCTTTTGAGCTCTACGTTGTGCCACGGTTTGCACAAAAATATAATGACAATAATCATAAATGTGTGTTGATCATGTGACACTGAAGACTGGAGTAATGATGATAAATTCAGCTTTGATCACAGGAATAAATTACACATTACTATATATTCACATAGAAAACCGCTATTTTAGATTCTAATAACATTTACTATTTTACTGTATTTTTGAAAAAATAAATGAGCCTCTGTGTGCAGAAGAGACTTTAAAATTCAGTATTTCTGTATTTTTTATTACACTGGTCCACTTTAGACACTTTCTACTAACTAAGTGAGTTTGAAACGATGTGTCAGCTCTCATTAGAGTATTAGTACACTGTAAAAACAAATCATTTAAATTTACAGTAAAAAAAAAACTGGCATCTGTGGTTGCCAGAAATTTACCATAACAGAATACGGTAGCAAAATTTTACAGATTTAAGTTAAATTGACAGTAATTAACCGTATTTCATGAACTGAAATAATGTTAAATTACCAACCTATTGAATTACTAATATCTGTTATGTACCTTTGATATATACTGACAACCACCAATCACAGCGGAGATGAGAGTCACATGATGAGTCAAAGCTCAGGAGGACAATACTAATAATGATTGTGATTTTAACGGTAAAAGACTGTAAAAATGCTACGGTTAAAAACAGTTCACTGGTTAACAGAACGTTTCCGTACTATACACAGTGAATAACTGTAATAGATCTATTGTCATTTTACAGTAAAATACAGTTTTTGGAAGTGAAAAATAACAAGTCATAGTGTAATTTGCAGTGAAAAAATGTAAATGGACATTCCCAGAAATTCAAAAAAATTTTTGTGTACATGTAATTATTACAATATAAATCTTTAAATTATACGGTTTTGAACTGTAAAATAGACAGTAAACTAAGTGCTGTCCCGTAAAACCTCAGATGTTGCTATCATATTTTTTACGGTAAATTTCTGGCAACCACAGCTGTCGTTTTTTTACTGTAAATTTTACAGGGATTTTTTTTACAGTGTAGAAGGAGCACAGTGTCATTCACACAAACACTAAACACCATCACGGTAACACACATGACATCTTTAAAATGCAATAAACATTCATTTAACAACATTCAATGTAAAATAAAACCCTGATGTACATAACTAATTAGAAAAACTAAGAAGAAACAGTTATTTCAACGAAAATACATCACATGTGAAGTGTCAAGCAGGGAATTCTGGGAATTTAAATTTACAGTATTTTACTTTTAAATTACACTTAATGTATCTATTACAGTTACGCACCGTATATAGTATGGAAACTTAATTAACAGTTTTTTTTACCGTAGCATTTTTACAGTCTTTTACCGTTAAAATCACGATAAGGTTTTACTGTAAAAAATTATCGTGATTTTAATGGTAAAAGACTGTAAAAATGCTACGGTTAAAAATAGTTAACTGGTTAACAGAAAGTTTCTGTACTATATACGGTGAATAACTGTAATAGATCTAACCTTACATGTAATGTAATTTTACAGTAAAATACCGTTAAATTTACAATTAAGTCACTGTGTAATTTACAGTGAAAAAACGTAAAATCTGAGAATTCCCTGCGTGACGCTTCAAATGTGATGTATTTTCGTTGAAATAACTGTTTCTTTTTAGTTTTTTCTAATCATTTATGTACATCAGGATTTTATTTTACATCTAGTGTCGTTAAATTAATGTTTATTGCATTTTTAAGATGTCATGTGTGTTACCGTGATGGTGTTTAGTGTTTGTGTGAATGAAAAAATCAGCAGCTGTGGTTGCCAGAAATTTACGTAAAAAAATACGGTAGCAACATTTTAGGTTTTACAAATTTAAGTTAAATTTACAGTAAATAAGCGTATTTCATGAAATGAAATAATGTAAAATTACCAACCTATTGAAATACTAATATCTGTTATGTACCTTTGTTATATATACTGACATCCACCAATCACAGCAGAGATGAGAGTCACATGATCAATCAAAGCTTTAATAGGACAATACTCATATAGTCATTCACACAAACACGGAACACACATGACATTTAACAACACTAGATGTAAAATAAAACCTAATAACACACATAATTCGTAAAGTTATTTGAACGAAAATACATCAAATGTGAAGTGTCACGCAGGGAATTCTGGGAATGCAATTTACGATTTTTCACTGTAAATCACACTACGACTTGTTCTTTTTCACTTCCGAAAACTGTAAATTTAACATTATTTTATTGTAAAATTACATGAAATGTAAGGTCTGATTATTACAGTTATTATTCACCGTATATAGTACGGAAACTTTCTGTTAGCCAGTGAACTGTTTTTAACCGTAGCATTTTTACAGTCTTTAACCGTTAAAATCACGGTAATTGTATTAGTTTTGTCCTCCTGAGCTTTGATTCATCATGTGACTCTCATCTCCACTGTGATTGGTGGTGAAAGGTTCATAACAGATATTAGTATTTCAATAGGTTGGTAATTTAACATTACTTCAGTTAATGATATACGGTTATTTACTGTAAATGTAACTTAAATCTACCATAATTTTAATTTACAGTAAAAAATCGGCAGCTGTGGTTGCCAGAAATTTACCATAAAAAAATGCGGCAGCAACATTTTAGGTTTTACAGATTTAAGTTAAATTTACAGTAAATAAATTACCAACCTATTGAATTACTAATATCTGTTATGTACCTTTGATATATACTGACATCCACCAATCACAGCAGAGATGAGAGTCACATGATCAATCAAAGCTTTAATAGGACAATACTCATATAGTCATTCACACAAACACGGAACACACATGACATTTAACAACACTAGATGTAAAATAAAACCCTAATGTTCATAACGCACATAATTCGTAAAGTTATTTGAACGAAAATACATCAAATGTGAAGTGTCACGCAGGGAATTCTGGGAATGCAATTTACGATTTTTCACTGTAAATCACACTACGACTTGTTCTTTTTCACTTACGAAAACTGTAAATTTAACGTTATTTTATTGTAAAATTACATGAAATGTAAGGTCTGATTATTACAGTTATTATTCACCGTATATAGTACGGAAACTTTCTGTTAACCAGTGAACTGTTTTTAACCGTAGCATTTTTACAGTCTTTAACCGTTAAAATCACGGTAATTGTATTAGTTTTGTCCTCCTGAGCTTTGATTCATCATGTGACTCTCATCTCCACTGTGATTGGTGGTGAAAGGTTCATAACAGATATTAGTATTTCAATAGGTTGGTAATTTAACATTACTTCAGTTAATGATATACGGTTATTTACTATAAATGTAACTTAAATCTACCATAATTTTAATTTACAGTAAAAAATCGGCAGCTGTGGTTGCCAGAAATTTACCATAAAAAAATGCGGCAGCAACATTTTAGGTTTTACAGATTTAAGTTAAATTTACAGTAAATAAATTACCAACCTATTGAATTACTAATATCTGTTATGTACCTTTGATATATACTGACATCCACCAATCACAGCAGAGATGAGAGTCACATGATCAATCAAAGCTTTAATAGGACAATACTCATATAGTCATTCACACAAACACGGAACACACATGACATTTAACAACACTAGATGTAAAATAAAACCCTAATGTTCATAACGCACATAATTCGTAAAGTTATTTGAACGAAAATACATCAAATGTGAAGTGTCACGCAGGGAATTCTGGGAATGCAATTTACGATTTTTCACTGTAAATCACACTACGACTTGCTCTTTTTCACTTACGAAAACTGTAAATTTAACGTTATTTTATTGTAAAATTACATGAAATGTAAGGTCTGATTATTACAGTTATTATTCACCGTATATAGTACGGAAACTTTCTGTTAGCCAGTGAACTGTTTTTAACCGTAGCATTTTTACAGTCTTTAACCGTTAAAATCACGGTAATTGTATTAGTATTGTCCTCCTGAGCTTTGATTCATCATGTGACTCTCATCTCCACTGTGATTGGTGGTGAAAGGTTCATAACAGATATTAGTATTTCAATAGGTTGGTAATTTAACATTACTTCAGTTAATGATATACGGTTATTTACTGTAAATTTAACTTAAAGCTGTATTTTTTACGGTAAAGTTCAGCTGCCGTTTTTTACTGTACATTTTTTAGGGTTAGTAGAATAAGTTGACATGCACTTGTAAAGTTACTTCTAGTGAGTAAATGTCCAAAGTGCACCATCGGCGTGAAGTGTTACCCAAATAAATATGTTTTGTCAGTGTTTCAGCTCTTGTATTGTCTGCCAGAGTTCATATCTCTCTTCCCGGTGAGCAGGAGATTGTGTAAGCTCAGGGAAACAGTATTTTCCTCTCCTGGCGTCTTCATGAGTGACGGCTCAGAGATCAGGAGAGTTCCTGTGAGATCCACAGCTGATCTTTATCCTCGCAGTGGCAGTTCTGCGCTGGAACTCTCAGTTATAATGTCTCTGATACAGCTCTGAGCTGCTCTGGGCTGATGTCAACGCGTAATATGATTTCAACTTTCATTAATACACTGAATCCCAACGGTCACATGACTCACATCTGTGATCAACATTTACGTTTGAGTTTCGAAGGATGAGAAAAGAGATGGACTACAAATGACATGTCCAGTGTGAATAATTCATCCTCGTTCATCCATTTTTGCTACACCCTGTATAATTAATATCCTTGAAAAACATATTTAGTTGTTTTAGGCATGTTCAGTGGAAAAAGACAATTGTTCTAATGTTTTTGAAAGTCTCTGATTATAATCTCTAATAATCTCTGTTTTATAAATACAGTAAAACAGTGAAATATTCCTCCCGTGTAAAGCAGCTGATCTCTATATGAATATATAGTAAAGTGTACATTATACAATTTTACTTATTTACAAAGTAATTTTACTAATTTACTTACTAGCCAAATGTTGTAATATATACAGTTGTACAGTTCAGAAAAAGTATGTGACCCTGTGAAAATGTGAATAATCTTAACAAAATGAAAGAGATCATACAAAATGCATTATTATTATTTTTTAGTGTTGTCCTGAATAAGATATTTTAAATAAAATATTTTTTACAAATAGTCCACAAGACAAAAAAACTGCTGAATTTATTAAAATGACCCATTTAAAAGTTTATGAACCATTGATTCTCAATACTGTGTGTGTGTGTGTGTGTGTGTGTGTGTGTGTGTGTGTGTGTGTGTGTGTGTGTGTGTGTGTGTGTGTGTGTGTGTGTGTGTGTGTGTGTGTGTGTGTGTGTGTGTGTGTGTGTGTGTGTGTGTGTGTGTGAGAGAGTGTGGGTGTGAGTGTGTGTGTCGTTCCCTGATGATCCACGGCTGTGTCTGAGTGTGTGTGTGTGTGTGTGTGTGTGTGTGTGAGTGTGAGTGTGTGTGTGTGTGTGTGTGTGTGTGAGTGTGTGTGTCGTTCCCTGATGATCCACGGCTGTGTGTGAGTGTGTGTGTGTGTGTGTGTGTGTGTGTCGTTCCTTGATGATCCACGGCTTTGTCTGAGTGTGTGTGAGTGTGTGTGTGTGTGTGTGTG
>JARQWZ010003239.1:115000-120000 GCA_033150135.1 Gobio occitaniae
ATATGTTTAGCAAGTAAAGCGGTATATTTGTACTTGATGTAATTGGCATCTACTCCAGTAAAAAAAATTCGGAGGACCCGCCCACATTTTTTTTGCTTCCGACGCCCATGGTATTTAGTACCAAAATATTCAATAAATATTATTGAACTAAAATATAGAACATGTATTTAATTGAAAAATAGTTAAGGTGTTTGGTCACATTTGACCACCAGTGAGTATGAGTGTGAGCAATTAGTAAGGAATAACTGAGGGCTAAATACAAGAAAAACATTAACATTAATGTTAACAATCTCCATCACTCTCCATTATAAAACGATCCTGTATGGTTGACGTAATAATCAATGCACACTATGCTGTAGAGTTTACCAAACCTCGCTGCAAACACCTGTAAAGTGAAGCTGTTGTGTATCAAGCCATTCAAATGTATTGACACAGCGCAACTCGCAACTCCGTTTTTCAACACTCTGGCTTTAACTGTTATGCCATATTAGCGCCAAAACACATTGTTTGGCAATTCAGCGTGAGCGCGTGAGACAGAGCCTGAAAGCGTGAGTATCACGGCAAATGCGTAAGAGTTGGCAACTCTGCAGGGTTAATTTCGTTGACGAATAATTTTCGTCGTAATTTTTGTCAACAACCTTTTTTCACTGACGAAAACGAGACGATAACTAAATAAAAACTAGTGTTGGATGACAAAAACTATGACGGAAATCAACTGTCATTTTGGTCAGCAGATAAAGCGAGAGGAGAATAGTGAGGTTAGTGAGGGTGGATTAGGGCAGAGATGGGGTCAGAACTGATGATCTGAGTCTCAGATGAACACATTTGATCTGAACTGATCTAACCTCTGGAAAACACGGCTCACACACCCCCAATCCAGCTCCAGAGCGGCTCAATCAATAACACACACACACACACACACACACACACACCCCCAATCCAGCTCCAGAGCGGCTCAATCAATAACACACACACACACACACACACACCCCCAATCCAGCTCCAGAGCGGCTCAATCAATAACACACACACACACACACACACACACACCCCCAATCCAGCTCCAGAGCGGCTCAATCAATAACACACACACACACACACACACCCCCAATCCAGCTCCAGAGCCGCTCAATCAATAACACACACACACACACACACACACACACCCCCAATCCAGCTCCAGAGCGGCTCAATCAATAACACACACACACACACACACACACACCCCCAATCCAGCTCCAGAGCGGCTCAATCAATAACACACACACACACACACACACACACACACACCCCCAATCCAGCTCCAGAGCGGCTCAATCAATAACACACACACACACACACACACACACACACACACACACACACACACACACCCCCAATCCAGCTCCAGAGCGGCTCAATCAATAACACACACACACACACACACCCCCAATCCAGCTCCAGAGCGGCTCAATCAATAACACACACACACACACACACACACACCCAATCCAGCTCCAGAGCGGCTCAATCAATAACACACACACACACACACACACACACCCAATCCAGCTCCAGAGCGGCTCAATCAATAACACACACACACACACACACACACACCCAATCCAGCTCCAGAGCGGCTCAATCAATAACACACACACACACACACACACACCCCCCCAATCCAGCTCCAGAGCGGCTCAATCAATAACACACACACACACACACACACACACACCCCCAATCCAGCTCCAGAGCGGCTCAATCAATAACACACACACACACACACACACACCCCCAATCCAGCTCCAGAGCGGCTCAATCAATAACACACACACACACACACACACACACCCAATCCAGCTCCAGAGCGGCTCAATCAATAACACACACACACACACACACACACCCAATCCAGCTCCAGAGCGGCTCAATCCATAACACACACTTATGACAGACTATTGATTATGAACTAATGCTGATGAATAATGACAATGTTTACTTTAAGATGTTTATATAGTAATATGTTTTAGACGGTTATAATGACGCATATTTTATCTCCTCATCTGAACTTGAATGAGCTCCAGCAACTGCAATAGAGGAGCAGACATTTCAGAATAAGAGTCCTGGTGTATTTCCAGCTTGTTTATCATTAAAAGTCACGCATTATATATTCGTTTTTGCTTACACAATAAACTGTATTTAATTTAATTCCCATTTAATTCATAGTCAGGAGGAAAGACCAGTATTTGACACATATTCAATAAAGTATCAGGGTTATAATAGTTACTAAAACCATTAAAAAACGTAATTACTTGAAATTAAATAAATGTTAACTGAAATAAAAAAAAAAAACTTATTTGAAGCTTAAGCTTAACTTGATATGGCCTACTGACTAAAACAGAAATACAAAGTTATAAAAACTATATGGATGTTTTTAAAAAACAAACAAAAAAGTGAATTGAGCTCTTTCGTGTATTTTGAATGTCAAAATGTCAGTTCAAGTGACAGTCGATTATGTAATGCTTAAATGCTTAATGTATTATAAACTAAAACTAGACGTAAACTAAAAACAATTCAGGTGACTAAAATATGACTAAAACTAAATGGCATTTTAGTTAAAAGACTATGACCATAACTAAATCAACATTTGCTGTCAAAATGAGCACTGCATCCCTGTAATAATGCATGCGCACCGACCGCATCAAGCGAAGGGATGGTGTATTTGAGGCGGAGGAATCGGCCGGAGTGTTTTCTCTCTCCAGCTCATGCCTGATGCATGTCCGTGTCATCTGGAGGGTGACGGGTTATTGCGGTCCAGCGGCGGCTGTGCTATAAAACAGATTTACAGATTGTTAGCGTGCAGGTCCCAGGAGGGGGAGATTTCTCGAGCGCGAATGTTTTTGCTACGCGGCTCTGGTCTAACAGCTTGTCTTGCATTAAATCCCATCATGCCCCCCTGTGAGATTCCAGGCCGACCAAACACCAACATCTCGCTGCAGTTTAACTCCACTCGACCCCAAAACTGAGCCACATCTATCCACAGTCTTCAGTCATGTGACTGTCGCGGAGCCTCGGAGGGCAAAACCGCCATAGAACGGCAGCACAAGCCTGTCAAATTTCCATCTTAAAACTAAAATATGTGAACAAGATGCACGTTTTGGGCACTTATGATCCATATACAGCCAGAGGCGGATTTAGTGATTTGGGGGCCCCAAGCAAAATACAGGAATGGGGCCCTATGTTGTGATGATTGCTGACCTTGTCCCATCGTTGTGGACAATTTTTATTTTATTTTAAAACATTGTACATGTTATAAATAATTGCTTTCGTCATGTTGTAGATCCCTTGTTGATGTGTAAACGGGTTATGGCAGTATTAGAGTAGGTTGGACACTTATTTGTGGTCATTTTCACTGCACAATTGTTTACACAACACAAGGCTGTCTAATTCTAAACTGTAAAATATTTTTTATATTAACAAACTGAAAGAAATTATTTCACGCATGAGAATTTTCAACCAAAAATATGTTTACTGTGTGTGGAAAGTAACTGCACATGCGTCATCTACTCGGGTCCTTGAGTGAACGCCATTTAAAACGATAAATAGGCCTATATCATACGCACTGTTGCTCCGTATTTAAATATAACTTCAGATGCATGATATTTTCATTTGTAGGGCCCTATGAAATCTGTTTTAGTTTTTTCCAAATTCCATTAAAAAAAATTCCAGATTCCTTTTTTTTTTCTGTTTAAATTTTTTCTGGATGGTTATATGCAATTTTATTAACCAAAAAGCATGTCTAATTAACAGCAATTTATTAAAAGTTTAACTAAATATATATTTATTTGTTTTATGTAGCTATTGAAATTTGAAGGCATGCAGCATTTATCTTTTATTCCAATGAAAATTAAGCAAACCCTGCTACACAACAGGGGATTTAGGCCTACTGTTAAAATGGGACTGTCCAAACTTTTATTTTGACCTTTTTCTGTGTGTTATGATGATAGTTTCTCTCAAATGAAACGGTTCAATGCTCGTGGCCTATGATTTCCGCGATGCAGAAAATGCGAACGGAATAGCGGAATCCAGTCATAAAAATTTAATTTAATGTTTAACGCGGAATGTCACGGAATTTGTCAAATTTTGGATGAATAAATCCAATGCAAGTCAGTACACTTCAATCAAATTGCGATATGGACTAGTGCATGTGAATATTAAACGGCAAAAATACTATTTAAATATGAGTCCTGCATGTTTCGTGTCTCTGTGTGAATTAATTGAGCGTTGCGCGCGCATAATTTACTCACCCCCTTGTCATCCAAGATATCCATGTCTTTCTGTCTTCAGTCGGAAAAGAAATGAAGATTTTTGATGAAAAGATTTCAGGATATTTCTCGATATGATGGAAGTCAATAGACTCCAAACGGTTCAAGGTCCAGATGAGAGGTTCAGTACAGCTTCAAAAGGGCTTTAAACCACATCAGACGCTACCAGACGATCAATAAGGGTCTTATCTAGCCAAACCATCTGCCATTTATTAAAAAATAAATAAAGTTTAAGTTTTATAAGCACAAATGCTCGCCTTGCTCTGTTCAGTGATGCACGCTCGTGACGTCACGTAAAACACAATCACGTTGAAAAAGTCGCGCTAGACGCAGGCGTAAAGACGTTTGAATATGTGGATACGGTCCTCCTTCAGCTCATCTGTAAACACTGAATCGGTTCTTCCGCCTGCGTCTAGCGTGAGCTTTTTTTTTCACACACACACACACACACAGTCTGGTGTTAGTCTTGAGTATCTATAGAGTAGTGTTGATCCTTCTCACACACACACACACACACACACACACACACACACACACACACACACACACACACACACACACACACACACAGTCTCATGTTAGTCTTGAGTATCTATAGAGTAGTGTTGATCCTTCTCACACACACACACACACACACACACACACACACAGTCTCATGTTAGTCTTGAGTATCTATAGAGTAGTGTTGATCCT
>JARQWZ010003239.1:125000-172147 GCA_033150135.1 Gobio occitaniae
AAAATAATGGCATATTTTTAATAATTAAAATTAAATAAAAATTTGAGTTTGACAACAAATTCACTGCAAAACACAGCATAGTTCAAAACTGGAATAAAAAATTATAAAAACTATTAAAAATGAGACGAACACACAACAAAAATACTAAAACTTTAACTATGAATGAAAGTAAAAACAGAAAATCTAAAAGTAAAAACTGAATCAAAGGTTTAATATTAAAAACTATAATAGTGCAAAATATATATAAACATTGATATTTGTATCTGTTTGATGTGAAGTCAATTAAATAAAAATGCATGAGATTGAATTATGCGATTAACACTCACTATTAAAACTTAATTATGATACGGTGGGAGAATTAATTTTTAATGTCATGTTTTAGACACTACCATGATTATCAATATCAAAGTAAGATTTTTTTATGTTTTTGGAAGTCTCTTCTGCTCACCTGCTTTTATTTGATTAAAAATACAGTAAAACTTATGAAATATTATTCCAGTGTAGATCATCTGTTCTTTGTGTGAATATACAGTAAAGTGTCATTTATTCCTGTGATATAATCATCATTACTCCAGTCTTCAGAGTCACATGACCCTTCACTGATCATATGAGGATCTGATGCTCTGAAGATGTGCTTCTGACCGATGCCATGCTTCATCTGTAGCATCCTGACCCCATCCTGACCCCGAGGCTTGACCGTTATCCTCTCAGTGCGACAGGCAGAAGTGCAGCACGACGCTCAGGATAATCGCGTGTGTTAGTTATATTTCCCTTGGAGACCATGAAGGGTTTTCTGATGTGATGATGTTCTTCTGCTCTGATAGTGATCAGCTGCGCAGATCCCGGCGTTCCTGCCAACGGCCTGAGGTTCGGCGAGGACTTCACCATCGGCCAGAATGTGTCGTATTCCTGCCAGCCGGGGTTCGTGATGGAGAACGGCAGCGCCACCATCCGCACCTGCACCCGCAACGCCACCTGGAGCGCCACCTCACCCTCCTGCCAAGGTACAGGCTTTGTTTGGGGAAGTTACGATACTGATGCTGCGTTCACACCACACGCCAATAGAGCGTCAAAATCGCATATATCGCTTCTAGTTTCATGCGCAAACATTTTGAATGCATTCGCGGCGAATTGGACGCACGTAGAAATGGAGCGCTGGAAGCGAAATAGACGCACGTTCAAGGCACTCCAGGAGAAATATGTCATAAAACACCACTCTGACTCTTTTCATTTTCATTAAAAATATATAATAAAGGGTTAGTTCACCCAAAAATGAAAATTCTGTCATTAATGACTGAGCCTCATGTGGTTGGACACCCGTCAGACCTCCGTTCATCTTCAGACACAAATGAAGATATTTTAGTGTAAATCTGATGCTCTGAAAGGCCTCCATTGGCTCAACTTTACACTCTCAAGACCCTTAAAAGACACTAAAGACTAAAGTTACAAAGTCCATCTCACTACAGCGGCTCTACAATAACTTTATGAAGACGAGAATAGTTTCTGTGCGCAAAAAAAACCCTAAATAACGACTTATATAGTGATGACGATTTCAAAACACGGCATCATGAAGCTTCGAAGCGTTATGAATCAGTGAGTCGATTCAGCGGTTCAGAGCGTTATGAATCAGTGAGTCGATTCAGCGGTTCAGAGCGTTATGAATCAGTGAGTCGATTCAGCGGTTTGAATCGCCAAATTTCAGCAGTTTGGTGGTCTAACACGCGATCCGAATCATGAATCGACTCACTGATTCATAACGCTTCGAAGCTTCATGAGGCCGTGTTTTGAAATCGTCATCACTATGTAAGTCGTTATTTAGGGGTTTTTTGCACACAGAAACTATTCTCGTCTTCATAAAGTTATTGTAGAGCCGCTGTAGTGAGATGGACTTTGTAACTTTAGTCTTTAGTGTCTTTAAGGGTCTTGAGAGTGTAAAGTTGAGCCAATGGAGGCCTTTCAGAGCATCAGATTTACACTAAAATATCTTCATTTGTGTCTGAAGATGAACGGAGGTCTGACGGGTGTCCAACCACATGAGGTTCAGTCATTAATGACACAATTTACATTTTTGGGTGAACTAACCCTTTAAGCATTAATAGCCACACAAATGTGGTCCAGGCAACGCCTACACTATCTTCACTGCATGTATATTTAAATATCCTTAAAAAATAAAGTTATGAAACTTCTCTTTGCCCTCAGTCAAAACGATTTGGCAGACAACAAATGAAGATTCATGAGAGCAAAGATCGGCCGTTAGATCTACACAAGACGAGCCACTACAGGACATCAGAGCCAGAGCTCACAACTCCACAAACACAAGATTATTTTTTGGAATAGGCGCTCTCTTTATAAATAAACCACAGATTTGAGCTTTAAACAGCTACATTCTCACCTGAAAAGTCTTAAACTACAATTTTGTGACACAATAGTTGTTTTAAATTAAGCGGGTTTCTCATCACGTCACTTTATCATGTGACCGCAGCGAGCAGGCTCCTGATTGGTTGACGCGTTGCGAATTGACGGCAAAGTTCAAATTTTTCAACTCGGGCTTCAGACGCAAATTCACTTCAAACGCGTGAATGCACAAAAAGCACCACTCGCGTGTAACACGTATCACGCAAGACGCTCAATTTGCGTCCAATTCGCCTCATTCACGCGAACTGGACGCACGAATGAGACTGATTCGCGTCCTTCGCGCCACGCAAAACGCGCCTTCCGCGCCGCGGGACCTCCAGACGCGCGTCAACGCGCGCCATTCATCCATCCATGTATCCATCTATCCATTTATCATTCATCCATCCATGTATCCATCTATCCATCCATCCATTTATCATTCATCCATCCATCCATCCATTATCCATCTATCATCCATCCATCCATCCTTCATCCATCCTTCATCCATCCATCCATCCTTCATCCATCCTTCATCCATCCTTCATCCATCCATCCATCCATCCATCCATCCATAATCCATCTCTCATCCATCCATAATCCATCCATCCATCATCCATCCATCCACCATCCATCTATCACCCATCCATCCATCCATCTATTCCAAATCCTATAGAGATTTGTATTTCTTACTGTTTAAAACCAGGGCTGTCAATAGAACAAGAGTGGTAAAAAAAAATGCATTTCATATTCATATATTCTTATTTTTTTCTCTCAAAGCCTTTCATAGGACATTTATCAGTTTATTAGGTGTTATTTAGCTGTTTTGACACATACATTGTGAAGTATGTAAAACTGTAAGCAGCCGTTCTCCTCGATTAGATAACGGCAGTGTATCATTTTATCACCTTTGTGTATTTCACAGGTCGTTTTAATGACTGGAGCCGATCCAGCTTTCTGCATCGATTCCATCTTGGCTTTGTGTTATGCGTCATTTGTGGCATTCAGCGCTCTCCTTTCAGCCGTTTTGTATTTGTTTTTTTTCATCCAATATCAGATTTTGTTTGACAGCCC
The DNA here is from genome assembly GCA_033150135.1 of Gobio occitaniae. Classification (NCBI taxonomy): domain Eukaryota; kingdom Metazoa; phylum Chordata; class Actinopteri; order Cypriniformes; family Gobionidae; genus Gobio; species Gobio occitaniae. The sequence goes on from JARQWZ010003239.1 coordinate 128,466, forward strand.
ACATGCTAACATCCGATTACAAATCACTGAGAGGAACTTTCCTTCCTCCAGCGTTCTCATTAGTGCTAAAACACTATTGACAGTTGTGTTTTGTGTTTTCACCATCCTCATTACAGCATTAGTTCTTGACGTTTGTGAGTATAAATATCCAGACCTGTTTTTCCACACTCCACACCGTCTTGTTTACTAAAGAACTCGTGAAAATGGCGGCCATTAAAATTCAGAGAACAAACACACAGAGAGCAAATTGCTCGCTGAGATCCTGCAGAGAAACATCAATGTGGCGTCCTAATAGAGCGTAATGCAGAGTCATTAGAAAGCCATTTCTCTGGCCCGGCGTGGATGGACCGAGTGATTTGTGGCTGGACGGACCCTGAGGCCAGGAGTCTGCCGCAAGGCATTTGTGCCCGAGGGCTCATCTCTCTCTCCGTTTCTCCTTCATTGCTCTGCGTTTCACCATCTGCAGACAGTGAAGGCCGTCAGAGTCCAATGACCTCTGTGAGATTAGCATTCCTTCACACACACACACACACACACACACACACACACACACACACACACACACACACACACACACACACACACACACTCAGAGGAGTATCAGTCACTTGAGAGTGTCTGCTCAGATCTGTCAATCTCTTTCCAGTTCAACCAATAGTAAGAGTTAGGGGAGTGGCTACTGTAGCAGGTGGAGAGTTTGGGGAGTGGCTACTGTAGCAGGTGGAGAGTTTGGGGAGTGGCTACTGTAGCAGGTGGAGAGTTTGGGGAGTGGCTACTGTAGCAGGTGGAGAGTTTGGGGAGTGGCTACTGTAGCAGGTGGAGAGTTTGGGGAGTGGCTACTGTAGCAGGTGGAGAGTTTGGGGAGTGGCTACTGTAGCAGATGGAGAGTTTGGGGTGTGGCTACTGTAGCAGGTGGAGAGTTTGGGGTGTGCCTAATGTAGCAGGTGGAGAGTTTGGGGAGTGGCTACTATAGCAGGTGGAGAGTTTGGGGTGTGGCTACTGTAGCAGGTGGAGAGTTTGGGGTGTGGCTACTGTAGCAGGTGGAGAGTTTGGGGTGTGGCTACTGTAGCAGGTGGAGAGTTTGGGGTGTGGCTACTGTAGCAGATGGAGAGTTTGGGGTGTGGCTACTGTAGCAGATGGAGAGTTTGGGGAGTGGCTACTGTAGCAGATGGAGAGTTTGGGGTGTGGCTACTGTAGCAGGTGGAGAGTTTGGGGTGTGGCTACTGTAGCAGGTGGAGAGTTTGGGGAGTGGCTACTATAGCAGGTGGAGAGTTTGGGGAGTGGCTACTGTAGCAGGTGGAGAGTTTGGGGAGTGGCTACTGTAGCAGGTGGAGAGTTTGGGGAGTGGCTACTGTAGCAGGTGGAGAGTTTGGGGAGTGGCTACTGTAGCAGGTGGAGAGTTTGGGGAGTGGCTACTATAGCAGGTGGAGAGTTTGGGGAGTGGCTACTGTAGCAGGTGGAGAGTTTGGGGAGTGGCTACTGTAGCAGGTGGAGAGTTTGGGGAGTGGCTACTGTAGCAGATGGAGAGTTTGGGGAGTGGCTACTGTAGCAGGTGGAGAGTTTGGGGAGTGGCTACTATAGCAGGTGGAGAGTTTGGGGAGTGGCTACTGTAGCAGATGGAGAGTTTGGGGTGTGGCTACTGTAGCAGATGGAGAGTTTGGGGAGTGGCTACTGTAGCAGGTGGAGAGTTTGGGGTGTGGCTACTGTAGCAGGTGGAGAGTTTGGGGAGTGGCTACTGTAGCAGATGGAGAGTTTGGGGAGTGGCTACTGTAGCAGGTGGAGAGTTTGGGGAGTGGCTACTGTAGCAGGTGGAGAGTTTGGGGAGTGGCTACTATAGCAGGTGGAGAGTTTGGGGAGTGGCTACTGTAGCAGATGGAGAGTTTGGGGTGTGGCTACTGTAGCAGATGGAGAGTTTGGGGAGTGGCTACTGTAGCAGGTGGAGAGTTTGGGGTGTGGCTACTGTAGCAGGTGGAGAGTTTGGGGAGTGGCTACTGTAGCAGATGGAGAGTTTGGGGTGTGGCTACTGTAGCAGATGGAGAGTTTGGGGTGTGGCTACTGTAGCAGGTGGAGAGTTTGGGGAGTGGCTACTGTAGCAGGTGGAGAGTTTGGGGTGTGGCTACTGTAGCAGATGGAGAGTTTGGGGAGTGGCTACTGTAGCAGATGGAGAGTTTGGGGTGTGGCTACTGTAGCAGGTGGAGAGTTTGGGGAGTGGCTACTGTAGCAGGTGGAGAGTTTGGGGTGTGGCTACTGTAGCAGGTGGAGAGTTTGGGGAGTGGCTACTGTAGCAGATGGAGAGTTTGGGGAGTGGCTACTGTAGCAGGTGGAGAGTTTGGGGAGTGTCTACTATAGCAGGTGGAGAGTTTGGGGAGTGGCTACTGTAGCAGATGGAGAGTTTGGGGAGTGGCTACTGTAGCAGGTGGAGAGTTTGGGGAGTGGCTACTGTAGCAGGTGGAGAGTTTGGGGAGTGGCTACTGTAGCAGGTGGAGAGTTTGGGGAGTGGCTACTGTAGCAGGTGGAGAGTTTGGGGAGTGGCTACTGTAGCAGGTGGAGAGTTTGGGGAGTGGCTACTATAGCAGGTGGAGAGTTTGGGGAGTGGCTACTGTAGCAGGTGGAGAGTTTGGGGAGTGGCTACTATAGCAGGTGGAGAGTTTGGGGAGTGGCTACTGTAGCAGGTGGAGAGTTTGGGGAGTGGCTACTGTAGCAGGTGGAGAGTTTGGGGAGTGGCTACTGTAGCAGGTGGAGAGTTTGGGGAGTGGCTACTGTAGCAGGTGGAGAGTTTGGGGAGTGGCTACTATAGCAGGTGGAGAGTTTGGGGAGTGGCTACTGTAGCAGGTGGAGAGTTTGGGGAGTGGCTACTGTAGCAGGTGGAGAGTTTGGGGAGTGGCTACTGTAGCAGGTGGAGAGTTTGGGGAGTGGCTACTGTAGCAGGTGGAGAGTTTGGGGTGTGGCTACTGTAGCAGGTGGAGAGTTTGGGGAGTGGCTACTGTAGCAGATGGAGAGTTTGGGGAGTGGCTACTGTAGCAGGTGGAGAGTTTGGGGAGTGGCTACTGTAGCAGATGGAGAGTTTGGGGAGTGGCTACTGTAGCAGGTGGAGAGTTTGGGGTTTGACTGCTGTAGCAGGTGGAGAGTTTGGGGTGTGACTGCTGTAGTAGGTGGAGAGTTTGGGGAGTGGCTACTGTAGCAGGTGGAGAGTTTGGGGCGTGGCTACTGTAGCAGGTGGAGAGTTTGGGGTGTGGCTACTGTGGCAGATGGAGAGTTTGGGGAGTGGCTACTGTAGCAGGTGGAGAGTTTGGGGAGTGGCTACTGTAGCAGATGGAGAGTTTGGGGAGTGGCTACTGTAGCAGGTGGAGAGTTTGGGGTGTGACTGCTGTAGCAGGTGGAGAGTTTAGGGTGTGGCTACTGTAGCAGGTGGAGAGTTTGGGGAGTGGCTACTGGAGCAGGTGGAGAGTTTGGGGTGTGGCTACTGTAGCAGGTGGAGAGTTTGGGGAGTGGCTACTGTAGCAGGTGGAGAGTTTGGGGTGTGGCTACTGTAGCAGATGGAGAGTTTGGGGTGTGGCTACTGTAGCAGGTGGAGAGTTTGGGGTGTGGCTACTGTAGCAGGTGGAGAGTTTGGGGAGTGGCTACTGTAGCAGGTGGAGAGTTTGGGGAGTGGCTACTGTAGCAGGTGGAGAGTTTGGGGTGTGGCTACTGTAGCAGATGGAGAGTTTGGGGTGTGGCTACTGTAGCAGGTGGAGAGTTTGGGGTGTGACTGCTGTAGCAGGTGGAGAGTTTGGGGTGTGACTGCTGTAGCAGGTGGAGAGTTTGGGGAGTGGCTACTGTAGCAGGTGGAGAGTTTGGGGTGTGGCTACTGTAGCAGGTGGAGAGTTTGGGGAGTGGCTACTGTAGCAGGTGGAGAGTTTGGGGAGTGGCTACTGTAGCAGGTGGAGAGTTTGGGGTGTGACTGCTGTAGCAGGTGGAGAGTTTGGGGTGTGACTGCTGTAGCAGGTGGAGAGTTTGGGGAGTGGCTACTGTAGCAGGTGGAGAGTTTGGGGTGTGGCTACTGTAGCAGGTGGAGAGTTTGGGGTGTGGCTACTGTAGCAGGTGGAGAGTTTGGGGTGTGGCTACTGTAGCAGGTGGAGAGTTTGGGGTGTGACTGCTGTAGCAGGTGGAGAGTTTGGGGTGTGACTGCTGTAGCAGGTGGAGAGTTTGGGGAGTGGCTACTGTAGCAGATGGAGAGTTTGGGGTGTGACTGCTGTAGCAGGTGGAGAGTTTGGGGAGTGGCTACTGTAGCAGATGGAGAGTTTGGGGAGTGGCTACTGTAGCAGGTGGAGAGTTAGGGGAGTGGCTACTGTAGCAGGTGGAGAGTTTGGGGTGTGGCTACTGTAGCAGATGGAGAGTTTGGGGTGTGGCTACTGTAGCAGGTGGAGAGTTTGGGGTGTGGCTACTGTAGCAGGTGGAGAGTTTGGGGAGTGGCTACTGTAGCAGGTGGAGAGTTTGGGGAGTGGCTACTGTAGCAGGTGGAGAGTTTGGGGAGTGGCTACTGTAGCAGGTGGAGAGTTTGGGGAGTGGCTACTGTAGCAGGTGGAGAGTTTAGGATTTTAATTTTGATAGCCCTAAAAAATATAAATTCTAACTATAATTCATATTAATATGCAGTGGTATAATAGTATTAGAGTAATATAATTTCTCTTTTGTAAGATGTTTTGGATATAAATTATTCATACAGTAATCTTTAAATCGTGTTAATTTGTGTGTGTGCATGTGTAGATCCTATCAGACCTTGTTCTGCAGTTTTCAAGTGTGTTTACAGAGCTGTCCACTTTATGTTCAGGCCAAAACTTAAGTCGATATTCTCTCACATCAGTAAACATCATGACGGTAAGTGTTTGCTGGAGGGGAAAAGGGCAGCTGTAGTTAGTTGGAAAAAGATTTGGAAGTCTTTTCAAAGCACCTTGGCCGAGAATAAAGGTGATGTTTTGGATGAACCGCTTTCTACTTGGCAGCGCTGCTGTTCACCTCGGGTCAGCCGTGTAGACGAGCAGCAGTGATGCAGCATGTCTGTCATCCACACTGACCGGCCTCAGGGACCGGCTTGAGCGATGGGCCTTTCTACGTGCAACACATGCTGAGCAACTGTGAGCACACACACCTGCCACAGACTGCTGCGCTTCAGCGCTTTTAAAGCCCCGCCCCAAACTCACGCCATTGGCTGAGACGGGACTTGTTGGTATTGTGGGTCAATCCAACAATTAGTGGCTACTCTGTATGTAGGGCCCTACAGGCAATGAAAAAAACGCGGACAGAATCGCGGAATCGTTTTTAAATGTTTAAAAAATATTAATTAATAATTTTTTATGTTTATATGTAACATTTGATGTATAATTGTATATGCAAACTCAGCATATAAGTAAAATTCACTCTAAAATTACTATGAAATCAAAGCCATATGTCTAACCAAGTTGTGTTCCAAATTTGAAGTTGATATCACAAAAATTGAAGTCCCCATGAGATTTTGTTTAGGGCGCTGTACCAAAAATAGCCACCGGGTGTCATCCACTTTCCATTGATTGTTTTTTTGAAGCATTTTCCTGTAAATTTCCGTCCAAATATCACTTCCATCACAAAACAGTCACCAAATATGGACCCTTGAGACTCAGACCTTTCCGACGATATGTGTTTTGTCAAGATTAGAAAAGATTTTGATTATAAAGTACAACCCCAAATCAGAAAAAGTTGGGACAGTATGGAAAACGCAAATAAATAAAAAAAGAAGTGATTTCTAAATTTACTTTGACTTGTATTTCATTGCAGACAATATGAACACAAAATATGTCATGTTTTGTCTGGTCAACTTCATGTCATTTGTAAATATGCATCCTTTCCTGTCATTCAGACCTGCAACACATTTAAAAAAAAGTTGGGACAGGAGCAATTTAGGGCTAGTAATGAGGTAAAATGGTTAAATAATGATGTGATTTGAAACAGGTGATGTCAACAGGTGATTGTAATTATGATTTGGTACAAAAGCAGCATCCAAGAAAGGTCTAATCCTTTAGGAGCAAAGATGGGCCGAGGATCGCCAGTTTGCCAACAAATACGTGAGAAAATTATTGAAATGTTTAAAAACAATGTTCCTCAAAGAAAGATAGGAAGAGATTTGGATATTTAACATTCAACAGTGCATAACATAATTAAAAGATTCAAGGAATCTGGAGGAATTTCAGTGCGTAAAGGACAAGGGCGCAAGCCTAAGCTGAACAACCGTGATCTCCGATCCCTCAGGCGGCACTGCATCAAGAATCGTCATCATCTAGAAGCCATATCACCACATGGGCTCAGGACTACTTTGGCAAACCTTTGTCAAGTACCACAATATGTAGTTACATCCACAAATGCCAGTTAAAACTGTACTGTGCCAAAAGGAAGCCCTATGTTAACAGTGTCCAGAAGCGGCGTCGACTTCTCTGGGCTCGAGGCATCTGGGATGGACCATCACACAGTGGAAACGTGTACTGGGGTCAGATGAAGCAGTATTTCAGGTATTTTTTGGGAGGAATGGACGCCGTGTGCGCCGGACCAAAGAAGAAAAGGATCATCCAGACTGTTACCAGCAACAAGTCCAGAAGCCAGGGTCTGTCATGGTATGGGGTTGTGTCAGTGCCCTTGGCAAAGGTAACTTGCACTTCTGTGAAGGCTCCATTAATGCTGAAAAGTACATAGAGATTTTGGAGCATAATATGCTGCCTTCAAGAAGACATCTTTTCCAGGGACGTCCATGCGTATTTCAACAAGACAATGCAAAACCACATTCTGCACACATTCTGCAGTGCTGGCTGTGGAGGAAGAGGGTTCGGGTACTTGACTGGCCTGCCTCAGTCCCGACCTGTCTCCAATAGAGAATGTGTGGAAGATCCTGTACTGTTGCCCACCTTAAGACTTGTTTGCAGGAAGAATGGGACAAAATTACACCTGAAACACTTCATCACTTGGTGTCTTCAGTCCCTAAACGTCTTTTAAGTGTTTTGAAAAGGAATGGCAACATTACAAAGTGGTAAATGCTTTACTGTCCCAACTTTTTTTGAAATGTGTTGCAGGTCTGAATGACAGGAAAGGATGCATATTTACAAATGACATGAAGTTGACCAGACAAAACATGAAATATTTTGTGTTCATATTGTCTGCAATGAAATACAAGTCAAAGTAAATTTAGTTTTTTTATTTGCGTTTTCCATACTGTCCCAACTTTTTCTGATTTCGGGTTGTAGTTCAAATAAATGTTGTAATACGAAACATGACGCCGCCCACCAGGGGGAGGAGCCTGTTAGAAGTATTTAGAGTACCGTTTCCATGGTAACGCAACGTCCAATTTCAAAACGGTTTTCACAGGATGAATTTTGAGTTCGTAAGCTCTCAAATGAAACCTAATTTATAATAATTACTCAAATATATGATACGAAAAAAAGGCGATCAAAAAAAGAGCGGCAGGCGGGAAGTGTGTGTAAGCGCGCACACACAGATGGACCTGTTAACTGAACTGGCTGTTGCTTTAATAAGTTAGGTTGCATGAATCTATTTAATTGCAGCGGATTTAACATTCAGTGCCCTTCGGAGAGACGGGAACACTCAGGGTTGCAGTTTTTAACCTTGTTAGCTTCCATGTCTCATTAAACTCGGCCCCTGAGCCACGAGATGCACACATGAAATGTTTCACATCATCATCCTCATCATCCTCACTTGAAGCAGTCTCCACACACCTACGCTGATTTATTATACATTATACGTGAAGGCTTTCAGTCATGCAGGCCACAGTAAGTCAGCTAAACTTTGTCCAAAGCTGCAGCTCATGCTTCATCCCTTGGATTTTGACTTTGATTGGGTCGGACAGCTCGGCAAACTCTGGGGCGGTGGCGCTGGAGTCTGCGCTCGTCTGTTTACTGAAGTTTACTGTGAGCTGAAGGCTTATGGCCAGTGTCTCTTCAGCGCCGGATATTCTGTCCCTTCTTCCCACTTAATCTCCAAAAGCTACGAGCCGCTCACAGAGGGTTTCCAGCACCTCATATCTTCTACTGAGGAGAACTGAGTGAAGAGCAAAGCCTCACATCACTGCTTCAAACGCACACAACTTTATTTCCTTCTGAGGAAACCCAAAAGAAAACATTCAGAGGAAAGTAATTTTATAGGGACTGCAGAGATGCAAGTAACGTACTTGTATGTATACATATAAATATACACAGATCAGGCATCAAGATCAACTTTTTAAAATAAAATAATGGCATTTTTTAATTATTAATTTTTGAGTTTGACAACAAACACATCGCTAAATACAGCTAAACAGCACAGTTCAAAACATAATAATAACGAATCATTTCTGAACATTGACTCTCAGTCATTATTCAGCCTTTTTCATGGTTTCTCAAAAAATTTTATAAAAGTACAGAATATAATAGCGTAGTTCTAATAGGGGCTCATTGTAAGGCAGTGTTAACACACACCCCGCCTGCTCAACTGGGATGTAAACCGCGGCTCATGTCTTCTGCTGTTAGATCAGCATTAAAGAACATCTCAACTGTTAAATAACATATATAAGATTATAATAATATCAGATATATCTTATTTTAAATAAACACAAAAAATAGAGATGAAAAATGAACTTAGGTAAGAAATAAACTTTTGCTATGGTTAAATACATGCTCAGTAATATCTTCCAAAGTTTTTTTATTTTGGCGCTATTTTTTCTCTAAATAATGTTGATATGGCAACTAGTAAATACACTGAGTTTGGTCATTCTGGCACGTGTGGAAAGGGTTAAAACATGTGTGTTACAACTAACCCGCGTTAGGTTGCCCCTACGCCATGGCCAATGAGTGATGTGGATTTTGTCATGTGACTGCATTTTGGTTCGTTGGTTCGGACCAAAGCAATCAGTGGTGTGAAAAGGAACCAAAAAAGCTGAAAAATGCTACAATGTATAATTGTTTGCCCTTGGTTTGGACCAAATGAACAGAACTAGTATCAGTTCCATTCCATATGTTCAGAGTTCCATTCCATATATTCAGTTTCATTTATATTTAAAATATTCCGTTACATTCCATATGTTCAAAGTTCCATTCCATATGTTCTGTTTCATTTCATATATTCAGAGTTCCATTCCATATATTCAGAGTTCCATTCCATATGTTCAAAGTTCCATTCCATATGTTCAAAGTTCCATTCCATATGTTCTGTTTCATTTCATATATTCAGAGTTCCATTCCATATGTTCTGTTTCATTTCATATATTCAGAGTTTCATTCCAAATATTCAGAGTTCCATTCCATATATTCAGAGTTCCATTCCATATATTCAGAGTTCCATGCCTTATATTCAGAGTTCCATTCCATATGTTCTGTTTCATTTCATATATTCAGAGTTCCATTCCATATGTTCTGTTTCATTCCATATATTCAGAGTTCCATTTCATATATTCAGTTTCATTTTAAATGTTCAGAGTTCCATTCCATATCTTCCATTCCATTCCCTATATTCAGAGTTCAATTCCCTATATTCAGAGTTCCATTCCATATATTCAGTTTCATTTAATATATTCAGAGTTCCATTCCATATATTCAGTTTCATTTCATTTATTCAGAGTTCAATTCCCTATATTCAGAGTTCCATTCCATATATTCAGTTTCATTTAATATGTTCAGAGTTCCATTCCATATGTTCAGAGTTCCATTCCATATGTTCAGTTCCATTCCATATATTCAGAGTTCCATTCCATATATTCAGAGTGCCATTCCATATATTCAGAGTTCCATTCCCTATATTCAGAGTTCCATTCCATATGTTCAGTTCCATTCCATATATTCAGTTTCATTTCATATGTTCAGAGTTCCATTCCATATGTTCAGAGTTCCATTCCATATGTTCAGTTTCATTTCATATGTTCAGAGTTCCATTCCATATGTTCAGAGTTCCATTCCATATATTCAGAGTTCCATTCCATATGTTCAGAGTTCCATTCCATATATTCTGAGTTCCATTCCATATATTATGTTTCATTTCATATATTCAGAGTTCCATTCCATATATTATGTTTCATTCCATATATTCCATTTCATTCCATATATTCAGTTTCATTTATATTTAAAATATTTCCATTCAAGAGTTCCATTCCATATATTAAATTCCAATCCATATGCTCAGTTCCATTCCATATATTCAGAGTTCCATTCCATATATTCAGTTTCATTGGTTCGGACCAAATGAACCGAACTAGAGATGTGAAAGCACCCTTATTGAGCTGCTACAATCGAAACACCAAAAAAAGATTGATTTAAAATGTCCTGTGTTTGAGTTTGAGTAAATAATCTGAACTGTCCCTTTAATGAAAGCCGATGGCTGATGAACTAATGGACACATCATTGACCTTTGAGTGTAATTTGTTAGTTTTGCATGGGTGGATTTGCACATTTACAATGCGAGCAGCGGCGTGACTCCCACACGTCTTCTTTTTTTTTGTGGGTTTTATTGCTTTCCAAAATATCTCATCATTTATTCATTCTGCGTCCGAGCCCCAGCTGCTCTCCTACACTGTCAGAGTATCAGCGGACGACTTTCCATCTGCTCCCCCCACGTGCTTTTTTTTCAATTTGAGATTTGCAATTTAAAAATCTTTTGATTGGGCCTGCAGACGTTTGCTGACTTCTGTTGATTTCACCAGCCCTAGTTTGTTCAGTAAATAAACACGCTCGCTCCAGACACCAGACCGCAGAGAAGTCTCATTAAAGCTCAAAGAAAGATGATGCAACAGGTGAAGGCGGATTGCAAAGGATGCATCCCAGCGCCAAGGTGTGTGTGTATCCAGCCTCGATCAAACCTCTTAACTCCTCCAGCAAGAGTGCCGCTCAAACCCTGTGTTTTAGTCCCTTTGTGAATGACACTCGACGCCGGAGGAGTGATCTTCATGACGCTTGAATACAGTGTTTGCGCTTTATTGTGTGCTGTTGAAGAGGGTAGAAACCTTCCTTTCTTCATCGCTGGGTTTCTAGACGCTCTGCCAGATATTAAAGCTTGGCCAGAGGGCAGAACAGCCTCGAAATACAGATCAGGGCTTCAGCGTCGACACTGCAGGAGGAAGTTTGCTGCTGTTTTTCCTTCTGTGGTGTGAAGTGTAGCTGGACATGAGAAGTGAATGGTGTTTAATGTACACTATACCGTAGGCTGGTGTACGTGTTGTGTTTTTTGGAAAGAAGTCTCTTCTGCTCTCTGAGGCTGCATTTATTGGATCAGAAATACAGTGAAAATTGTGAAATATTGTTCCAGTGTAAAGCAGCTGTTCTCTATGTGACTGTAAAGTACTGTGTGATCAATTATATATTCCGTTCCATTCCATATATTGAGTTTCATTCCATATATTCAGAGTTCTATTCCATATATTCAGAGTTCCATTCCATATATTCAGTTCCATTCCATATATTCTGTTTCATTTCATATGTTCAGAGTTCCATTTAATATATTTAGAGTTCCATTCCATATTTTCACAGTTCCATTTCGTATGTTCAGAGTTCCATTCCATATATTCAGAGTTCCATTCCATATATTCAATGTTCCATTCCATGTGTTCAGAGTTCCATTCCATATATTCAGAGTTCCATTCCATATATTCAGAGTTCCATTCCATATGTTCAGAGTTCCATTCCATATATCCAGAGTTCAATTCCATATGTTCAGAGTTCCATTTCATATGTTCAGAGTTCCATTCCATATATTCAAAGTTCCATTCCATATATCCCGTTTCATTCCACATGTTCAGTTTCATTTATTTTTAAAATATTTAGTTTAATTCCATATATTATGTTTCATTCCATATATTCAGAGTTCCATTCCATATATTCAGAGTTCCATTCCATATGTTCAGAGTTCCATTCCATATGTTCAGAGTTCCATTCCATATATTCTGTTTCATTTCATATGTTCAGAGTTCCATTCCATATATTCAGAGTTCCATTCCATATGTTCAGAGTTCCATTCCATATGTTCAGAGTTCCATTCCATATATTCTGTTTCATTTCATATGTTCAGAGTTCCATTCCATATATTAAATTCCAATCCATATGTTCAGTTCCATTCCATATATTCAGTTCCATTCCATATATTCAGAATTCCATTCCATATATTAAATTCCAATCCATATGTTCAGTTCCATTCCATATATTGAGTTTAATTCTATATATTCAGTTTCATTCCATATATTAAATCCCGATCCATATGTTCAGTTCCATTCCATATATTCATAGTTCCATTCCATATATTCAGTTTCATTCCATATATTAAATTCCAATCCATATGTTTAGTTCCATTCCATATATTCATAGTTCCATTCCATATATTCAGTTCCATTCCATATATTCTGTTTCATTTCACATGTTCAGAGTTCCATTCCATATATTCAGATATATTCAGGATGGCGAGCAACAAACATGACACTTTGGGACATACCAAAATTACCAAAATTAACATTTATTTGATCTCTCAAGTGTTTGACAGACATTCAGATGTTTTAAAATCCGTCATAAAACGCCGAAAATCATGTTAATTTATTACATGAGGGTATTAATGAAATGAATATGAATGAATTCCTGCTCAGTGGGAACAAATGAAACGGTGTTGTGTGAATGTGCATGTGCTTGACTGATCTACATCTGAAATATAATTGATTAATAGCTGAGATTTGTTTGTGCAGTATTTATTACATTAAGATTTATTAAGATTAAGTCCATTTATTACCCTCTTGAGCTCATTGGAGATGTGTGCTAGTCTAGTAGTGGTTTTGTATGTTGTGAAACCATCTAAACTCACGTCTGTTTGTTGTTAGATAAACTAGAGTAAACCACGCTAGCACACATTCACGCAAGAGTTATCTATATCATAAATATGGATTTTAACATAACTTAAATATTGAATATGTTCTCAGGTTTAATACATTTGTATGTTATGTTTCATATTGTTGCTGCATCATGTTTCATAATTGTTACTAAATTTAGCCTATACAAGTGTTTTAAGGCATATATAGTGTGACAACATGCCCCACTAAAGGTCAATGAACTGTATATTGAACAATAACAGTCAGAATGTTGCATATGTAGCATAAAACTGATAATAAAAAGACATTTATAGTGTTACAGAAGATTATATTTCAAATAAATGCTGTTCTATTCATCAAAGCATCCTAAAACATAAAATGTAGGGCCGCTTCCACAAACTCAATCATATTTCCTGGTAAGGTCTGGAGAGAAAGGGGATTATCTACTATTTTCTCTTCTTTGAAAATAACATATGTTTGGTTTTATCAGCATTCAAAACCAGTTTTAGAGTATGAAGCATTGACTGAATGATATCAAATGCCAGTTGAAGCTTGTTTAGAAGACGCTCTACAATACATGACAGTAGCCACATTTACATGCGCACTTTTTTGTCATTCCGCTTAAAATCATTCCGATTGAAAGACAAGTGTCAGAATAACTGCTGAAATTCACATACTCTGGTCAAACTGTTAGCTAACCTAACAGCAGCCTGGACATATATTCCCCAGCAAAAATGAGATGACTGTTCACGTCCTTCTGTCATTCACTTGTCCGAGTAAAACATTTGCTTTTCCAGAAAGAAAACATTTTTTTTTTTTTGTGCATGTTGTAAATATAATTTATTCTGAAGCAATATTCTGGCCAGAGTTCAATCAGCTTTGACATATTTGAATCTGCATATTTGTGATATTTTTACCTTTTATGAAGGGCATTTTTCCATAATCTTATTAAATATAGGCTATGCTTCAGCTTTCCTTTTATATTCTTAAATTTGATCTATAAATTAAATTAGAATAAGACACTGTAGGGCTGTTGCCAATCAAATTAAATCATTTACACTGAAAATTGTTATGAGATTGTTTTAAATATTTTTGAATATACAAATAAGAAATGTTGGAAAGTTACAGACACTCATAAAAAACTGATGCTGATTATCTGGGAAACATTCTCTAACAGCAGTCAAGTTGTCATTGTTGGTGTCAAACAAGTTGTGAATGTGTTGTAGCATTAAAACAGGAGATCTCAAAGTGATGCTTGGTAAACGAGGATGATTGTGAACAATTCCAGGATATGCTTTTTTTTCATTGGTTGTTGCGTTAAATCTTACCCAGATACAATAGTGCTATTTTCTGCTTGGCTATTGTGTAGCCTCTTTCTTTTTTTTGATTGGCTGATAAGTGGCAGGCTCGAATAAGAATTCCAGGGGAGACGTGCTTGATTGGTTTTTCTGCGTGAGAAATACAATGTGTGGTGACAGACAGGGCCGGCCCTGACCAATTTGCTGCCCTAGGCAAGATTTTACTTGGTGCCCCTTGTATCAAGGTTTAGCACTACATGTTTTCAGTCTAAGTTGCGGAAACACTGGTACTGTTTTCTTTTTTTAATGCATTGATGTTTTTTTTTTTTATTATTGTTGTTTTATATGATGTCCAGTCCATTCTATCCCATCATTATGTTCATGATATTTTTATTATTAAATTTTTTTAAAAGGCTGATGATAGTTAGACTATAAAAAAATAGCACCTACGCCACATTACAGCCTAAACACAAATAACAAGTAATTGCATCTAGCATTAATGCACAAACTATTGAGAACAAGCAAAAGTATTTGTTTTCCAGTAGATGGCAGCAAACTTCCACTAATATGCACATTCATGTTTTTTCACCAAGAATTAAACTGAGAAATTTAGATATTTAATGTGAAATTTACATAAAATGTTGCTATTTTAAATAAACCTGTATATAAATATCATTACTAATTTCGGCAAATACAATTTAAAATGTCCATTTGTCCCCTTAAAACTGCACAACTGTAGAGTAAAAACATTAGGCTATTAAAAAAGTGATATTACATGCTTTTATTAAAAACAGATATGATTTTTTTTTTACAAAATACGGTTGCAACACACTGTCTGTGGCCACTGGGGAACCCAGAACAGCTGCTTGCATATAGTTTATGGTAAAACTGGAATTAATTAGCGTACATTAGTATTTTTCTACTATGCAATTAAATAAACTGTTCATTCATCACATCACTTTACCTCTGTCTTTACACTGCAAAAAATGCTCTTCTTATTTAGTTTTTTTTTTCTTGTGTCCAGTCCAAACATCAAAAAATTCTTAAATCGAGATGTATTTACCAGTAAAATGACATTCGATAATGTTTTGCTTGTTTTGTGGGGGGAAAAATCAAAAAGAAGTGAGTTTTAGCTTAAAACTAGCACAATTATCTGCCAAATGGGGCGAGAAAAATGATCTTATTTCTGTTTGGGACAGAAACAAGAAACAAGATTTCAATCAGAAACAAGATTATTTTTCTCACCCCATTGGCAGATAATTTAGCTTGTTTTAAGCATAAACTCACTTAAGAAAAAATATAATTTTACTTATCTAGTAAATGCATCTTGGTTTAAGAATTTTTAGATATTTAGACTAGAAACAAGACAAAAATACTAAATAAGAAGAGCATTTTTGCAGTGTTTCCCTTATCTTGCCTGCAACAGAGGGCTTCTGTTTTTTGACACTACAATTCGGCCATCCGTCAAATTATCAGGCAACTTTCACCGTGTCTACACCTGGAGCGAGCGGCCAAGCACCCTAAAAAATGAAAGCAATCCTGTCTACATTAGATGCGGTGAGAGGCGACGCGACACAACAAATTCCCAACGTTAAACTGACGCACTTCAAGTAGCTCGGCGGGGGAGATTGATGAGGCGGACCGGGAAGACGCGGGGGAATCGGTTACGTTTTTTTGCGCTTTATTTGGTAATATTTCAAATTAATATGAATAAAATAGTATCAGTAATAAATTTTGGCGCCCCTATGGATGAGTGGCGCTCCTAGCATTTGCCTATTCCGCCTATGCCACGGGCCGGCCCTGATCTGAGGAGCACTGGCGATTCATTCACCAGCACTGCCAGCAGTTTTAGGTTTGGAATCAGCACTGTAGATGGGAAAACGCAGAAAATCGAACCTGTTCCGATTTTTTTTTTGATGGACGAAAGTTTCGGAGGCAGTGTGCAAGTGTGATTGACATAACATGAGGTCGAATTTATTTTTTGCCGTGCGAAAATTTTGCATGCGAATTTCGGACTCAGTTCGCAAAGGCCTTTATACAATAAAAAAAACTGGTGAGCTGACTTGTTTTTCCACTTATCATTCCACGCCGGTTCTGTTGCTGAAGAATTAATCCAACACGAGACTACGATATGGCGCAACCAGACATGATACTGTTACCTGATTGGCTGTTAGCCTACGTTGCTTGGTTACCAGAGAGCGAGTGCCTTTGTTCATGCAACCCAAACTTGCTTCGCAACCTCTGGTTTCTTCCAACGAAGAAAAAAACTATTATGGAACTCATTTTTTATTGATATCGATTACGTGTCTATCGCGATACATATCGTTATAATTTTTTCGCCCAGCCCTAAAAGTAACTGAGATGTTCGTGGATCAATAGTTCCGTGTTGGTAATTTTTTTATTTTTTTATTTTTCTGTGGGTGGACATGCAGTAGTTTAAACTTATTTATGTCCTATACAATGGCTATTTCAACAGCTGTAAACGATGAATGCGGACTCAAAATTAATTAAATTCATTTATTTTGGAAAAACACAAAATTAACAATAAAATGCACCCAAATTATTAATAAAAAAATAGGATCTACGGTGAAAGCATTCAAGACGTGCTCAGCATCATTACTAGAACTAAACGCATAGATATTTCAGATGATTAAGGCAAGAAACCATAATCACAGAGGTATAAATGTTAACAAAAGTAATTAAAGTAGACTGTGGGTAATGTTACTTAACCAATTTGAAGCAGTTGTTGAACTTTATATATATATATATATATATATATATATATATATATATATATATATATATATATATATATATATATATATATATATATATATATATATATATATATAAAAAATTGAAATGAGGTAAGTCGACACATGCTCTCCAGCAGCTTGAATGTTCCCCGTTGCCATGGCAACTCTCACCGGCCACCAGGACTTATACAGTTTTATAAAAGCTATTTATTATTTGTTGTAAAGTGTAAGAATCACCTCAGAAAGATACATTCTTCTGTCAGGCGCAGTTGAAGCCCAGGACAAATGCTGTGAAGATGAGATGCTGTAGCCAGGCTATGTCTACCTCATTATTCCAACATTATGTTCATAACATGTTACGAAATAAAATGTTAAGTACCTCAGAAAAATGAACTTTCCTCTCTTGTCAACATTATCCTGGTGTGAGTGCGGTGCGCGCTCTTCATGTGGAGGCGTGCGCGCTGTGTATCACGTACACTCACAGTTCTCGGATCAGGTCTTTTACATGGTAGAATTTTCCGTTTGATCAGTTCATGAAAAGGTTTATCCCACCCCTCTGAAACCCATTACAATTTCATTCGGATTGGAATTTTAACCGATCACAGTGCTCCATGTATCTGCATAAAAGTGAAAATTTGCATCCTGAATATCAGTCAAGACTGTGACTGTAAATGACACATTACTACACACTCACCTAAAGGATTATTAGGAACACCTGTTCAATTTGTCATTAATGCAATTATCAAATCAACCAATCACATGGCAGTTGCTTCAGTGCATTTAGGGGTGTGGTCCTGGTCAAGACAATCTCCTGAACTCCACACTGAATGTCGGAATGGGAAAGAAAGGGGATTTAAGCAATTTTGAGCGTGGCATGGTTGTTGGTGCCAGACGGGCCGGTCTGAGTATTTCACAATCTGCTCAGTTACTGGGATTTTCACGCACAACCATTTCTAGGGTTTACAAAGAATGGTGTGAAAAGGGAAAAGCATCCAGTATGCGGCAGTCCTGTGGGAGAAAATGCCTTGTTGATGCTAGAGGTCAGAGGAGAATGGGCCGACTGATTCAAGCTGATAGAAGAGCAACTTTGACTGAAATAACCACTCGTTACAACCGAGGTCTGCAGCAAAGCATTTGTGAAGCCACAACACACACAACCTTGAGGCGGATGGGCTACAACAGCAGAAGACCCCACCGGGTACCACTCATCTCCACTACAAAGAGGAAAAAGAGGCGACAATTTGCACCAGCTCACCAAAATTGGACAGTTGAAGACTGGAAAAATGTTGCCTGGTCTGATGAGTCTGGATTTCTGTTGAGACATTCAGATGGTCGAGTCAGAATTTGGCGTAAACAGAATGAGAACATGGATCCATCATGCCTTGTTCCCACTGTGCAGGCTGGTGGTGGTGGTGTAATGGTGTGGGGGATGTTTTCTTGGCACACTTTAGGCCCCTTAGTGCCAATTGGGCATGGTTTAAATGCCACGGCCTACCTGAGCATTGTTTCTGACCATGTCCATCCCTTTATGAGCACCATGTCCCCATCCTCTGATGGCTACTTCCAGCAGGATAATGCACCGTCACAAAGCTCCAATCATTTCAAACTGGTTTCTTGAACATGACAATGAGTTCACTGGACTAAAATGGCCCCACAGTCACCAGATCTCAACCCAATAGAGCATCTTTGGGATGTGGTGGAACGGGAGCTTCGTGCCCTGGATGTGCATCCCACAAATCTCCATCAACTGCAGATGCTCTCCTATCAATATGGGCCAACATTTCTAAAGAATGCTTTCAGCAGCTTGTTGAGTCAATGCCACGTAGAATTAAGGCAGTTCTGAAGGAGAAAGGGGGTCAAACACAGTATTAGTGTGTGTTCCTAATAATCCTTTAGGTGAGTGTATATTCACGTAGAAAACATTTCAGTATTACCACCCCAAGCGTTTGAATGTTAGTGTGTGTGTGTATATGTGGCATTGCATCTACACTGAACCCACATTTGCATAACTCCTGTGCCGGATGTAGCGGTGACGCGAGTGTGTGTGTGTGTGTGTGTGTGTGTGTGTGTGTGTGCTTCTCTCCTCCAGCGGTGACCTGCGCCGCTCCTCCCAGCGTCTCTAACGGAGAGGTGGAGGGGTCAGAGTTCGCATGGGGCACGAGCGTGAGCTACCGCTGCATGCTGGGATACGAGCTGTCCTTCCCCGCCGTCCTCACCTGTGTCTCCAACGGCTCCTGGAGCGGAGAGCTTCCTCTGTGTCTGCGTGAGTATCTCCAGCTGATTACATATCACTTGTCCCTAAAGGCCTCACCTACTCCTTTAATTCTGTATATTCAGTTCCATTTCATATATTCAGTTTCAATCCATAATCTAAATATTCAGTTTCAATCCATATATTCAGTTCCATTCCATATATTCAATTTCAATCCATAATCTATATATTCAGTTTCAATCCATATATTCAGTTTCAATCCATAATCTATACATTCAATTCCATTCCATATATTCATTTCCATTCCATATTATCAATTTCAATCCATAATCTATATATTCAGTTTCAATCCATATATTCAGTTCCATTTCATATATTCAGTTTCAAGCCATAATCTATACATTCAGTTCCATTCCATATATTCATTTCCATTCCATATATTCAATTTCAATCCATAATCTATATATTCCAGTTCCATTCCATATATTTAGTTCCATTTCATATATTCAGTTTCAAGCCATAATCTATACATTCAGTTCCATTCCATATATTCATTTCCATTCCATATATTCAATTTCAATCCATAATCTATACATTCAGTTCCATTCCATATATTCATTTCCATTCCATATATTCAATTTCCATTCCATATATTCAATTTAAATCCATAATCTATATATTCAGTTTCAATCCATATATTAATTTCCATTCCATATATTCAGTTTCAAGCCATAATCTATACATTCAGTTCCATTCCATATATTCATTTCCATTCCATATATTCAGTTTCAATGCATAATCTATATATTCAGTTTCAATCCATAATCTATATATTCAGTTCCGTTCCATATATTCAGTTCCATTCCATATATTCAATTTCAATCCATAATCTATATATTCGGTTTCAATCCATAATCTGTACATTCAGTTCCATTCCATATATTCAGTTCCATTTCATATATTCAATTTCAATCCATAATCTATATATTCAGTTTCAATCCATAATCTATATATTCAGTTCCATTCCATATATTCATTTTCAATCCATAATCTATATATTCAGTTTCAATCCATAATCTATATATTCAGTTTCAATCCATAATCTATATATTCAGTTCCATTCCATATATTCATTTTCAATCCATAATCTATATATTCAGTTTCAATCCATAATCTATATATACAGTTTCAATCCATATATTCAGTTTCAATCCATAATCTATACATTCAATTCCATTCCATATATTAATTTCCATTCCATATATTCAATTTCAATCCATAATCTATACATTCAGTTCCATTCCATATATTCATTTCCATTCCATATATTCAATTTCCATTCCACATATTCAATTTCAATCCATAATCTATATACTCAGTTTCAATCCATATATTCAGTTCCATTTCATATATTCAGTTTCAATCCATAATGTATACAATCAGTTCCATTCCATATATTAATTTCCATTCCATATATTCAGTTTCAAGCCATAATCTATACATTCAGTTCCATTCCATATATTCATTTCCATTCCATATATTCAATTTCAATCCATAATCTATATATTCAGTTTCAATCCATAATCTATATATTCAGTTTCAATCCATATATTCAGTTCCCTTCCATATATTCAATTTCAATGCATAATCTATATATTCAGTTTCAATCCATAATGTATACAATCAGTTCCATTCCATATATTATTTTCCATTCCATATATTCAGTTTCAAGCCATAATATATACATTCAGTTCCATTCCATATATTCATTTCCATTCCATATATTCAATTTCAATCCATAATCTATATATTCAGTTTCAATCCATAATCTATATATTCAGTTTCAATCCATATATTCAGTTCCCTTCCATATATTCAATTTCAATGCATAATCTATATATTCAGTTTCAATCCATAATCTATATATTCAGTTCCGTTCCATATATTCAGTTCCATTCCATATATTCAATTTCAATCCATAATCTATATATTCGGTTTCAATCCATAATCTGTACATTCAGTTCCATTCCATATATTCAGTTCCATTTCATATATTCAATTTCAATCCATAATCTATATATTCAGTTTCAATCCATAATCTATATATTCAGTTCCATTCCATATATTCATTTTCAATCCATAGTCTATATATTCAGTTTCAATCCATAATCTATACATTCAGTTCCATTCCATATATTCAGTTCCATTCCATATATTACATTTCAATCCATAATCTATATATTCAGTTTCAATCCATATATTCAGTTTCAATCCATAATCTATATATTCAGTTCCATTTCATATATTCCATTTCAGTCCATATATTCAGTTTCAATCCATAATCTATATATTCAGTTCCATTCCATATATTCAGTTTAATTCCATATATTAATTATAATATATTCCATATATTAATTTTAATATATTCCATATATTCAGTTTAATTCCATATATCTAAAGTTTAATTTCCATATATTCAGTTGAATATATTCCATATATTCAGTTGAATCGCATATATTCAGAGTTCCCTAAAGGCCTCCACTACTCCTAACCCTCTTTCACTTCTTCCCAAAACTCTGAGCTGATGTCCGCAACCCAGAATGTGCAGAGAGCCGTTCTGATTGGCTGCTGACTGGTTAAAAAAGCATGAGTCACTCTCTCTCTCTCTCTCTCTCTCTCTCTCTCTCTCTCTCTCTCTCTCTCTCTCTCTCTCTCTCTCTCTCTCTCTCTCTCTCTCTCTCTGTCTTTGCTGTTTACAGATTCTAGGTTTGTCACAGTGATTTCTCAAGACACCCATTTCAGTGATACCTTTCAGACATTTTATACATACTGAGGCAAAACATTAGCTTACAGCAGCTTTACATGAGCAGCCAGATCTTGCCATTCAGAGTGAGAACAGAGAGCCGTCACACACACACACACACACACACACACATCCACTGAGTTTGATGAATATAGTGATACGCTGAGATATGAACATGCATTTCATCCGTTTCATATATCATTCTTAAATAGTGAGATAAGTGCATGACAAATTGTAGTCTGTCTAATGCAATAGTAGTGGACTGCCAAAGATGCATTAATATTTCCAGTGGATTTTGGACACATGTATCTGAGCATGAGTTATGAGTTTAGCTATAGGCCAAAGCTTGCTTATCATTGTCTGGACACATACTCAATTATGGACTTGCATATATTCAGTTCCATTCCATATATTCAGTTTCAATATTTTAAAATTAGCATGGAAGCCCATTTCTGCCACATGAGAAAAAAAATCATGCTCTGATAAATCATAATTATGACAAAAAAAATGAAATTGTAACATTTTATGTCTTAATGGCAAAAAAAATGAAATTATGACATGTTAGGTCATAATTATGACAAAAAAGATAAAATTATAACATTTTATAACTTAATTATGACAACAAATATGAAATTATGACACGTTAAGTCATAATTATGACAAAAAAAGATGAAATTATAACATTTTATATCTTAATTATGACAACAAATATGAAATTATGACATGTTAAGTCATAATTATGACAAAAAAGATGAAATGATAAAATTTTGTCTTAATTATGACAAAAATATGAAATTATGACATGTTAAGTCATAATTATGAGATGAAAAGTTGATATGATTAAAAATGTGAAATTGTATTTAAGAAAGTTGAAATGATTACTTAGTCAATTATTACTTATTGTACTTGTACTGGTCAAAATTATGACATACTAATTTGAAATTATGATTTAAAAAGTTTAAATTATGACTTAGGTCAGAATTATGAAAATAAAAAGTTGCAATTATGGCTTAAAAAATCCAAATTGTGACTTCATAGTCAAAATGATGAGATTAAAAATTCAAAATTATGGCATACTTAATCGAAATTATGATTTAAAAGTCAAAATGAGTTTAAAAAGTTTAAATTATTACTTAAAAAGTCAAAATTAATGTTGAAATTTTGACTGAAAAAGTTTATATTATTATTAAAAACTAGATTGTGAGATTTTTTTTTTTTTAAATTATGACTTAAAAGGTTGAAATTGTATAAATCAAAGTGATGAGATTAAAAAATCGAAATGATGACTCAAATTATGATTTAAATCAAAATGAGTTTAAAAAGTTGAAATAATGACTTAAAGATGAAATTATGATTTGGGTCAAAATTATGAGATTACAGTTTTTTAATTATGACAAGTTGAAATTTACTTTTTTGTCAAAATTATGATATAAAAAAATATAACCTAAAAGTCAAAATTATGATTTAAAAAGTTGAAATTATGATTTAAATTGTGATTTAAATCCAAATGAGTTTAAAAAATGGAAATAATGACTTGAAAAGATTAAATTATTATTTAAATTTTTATTTAAAAAGTTAAAATTATGATTTAAATTGTGATTTAAATCCAAATGAGTTTAAAAAATGGAAATTATGACTTGAAAAGATGAAATTATGACTTGGATCAAAATTATGAGATCAAATTTTTTTTTTAATTATGAGTTAAAAGTCCAAATTATGATTTAAAAAGTTGAAATTGTGACTTCAAAGTCAAAATGATGAGATTAAAAATGGCGAAATTATTATTTAAATTATGACAAAGTCAAAATGGGTTTAAAAAGTGGACATAATTACTTAAAACACAAAATTGACCATTGAAAATGTATTTAAAAATATAAAGTTGACAAAAATCTAAATTATGAGATTAAAAAGACAAAATTATGAAGTTAGAAGTAAAAAATTATGTCCATTTTGACTTTTTATCTCAGAATTATGATTTACCAGAGCATGATTGTTTCTTCTTCTTATGTGGCAGAAATGGGCCTCTATAGATTTGGGAGGCAGACATGATATATATTCATATGAAATGAAAAAAGGGTCATATACACCGATCAGGCATAACATTATGACCACTGATGATCTCCTGTTAGTGGGTGGGATATATTCGGCAGCAAGTGAACATTTTGTCCTCAGAGTTGATGTGTTAGAAGCAGGAGAAATGGGCAAGCGTAAGGATTTGAGCGAGTTTGACAAGGGCCAGATTGTGCCTGAACTCCAGCAAACCTGCTCTGTAAACTACACCTTCATTTCTTCCTCTTTCTCAGCCAAGCGTTCCTCTTGTTCTGCTGAATGGATGTGCCTCTGCTCTTTAAGCAGGTGCTCGCGTGTTCAGGACACAGATAAGCTGGAGCAATCCCAGATTGTCAGTTTTTAGTGCTGATAAGGCATAAATCGTAACTCATTCTTGCAGGATCTGCCAGCGCTACAAGATTAGAGCCGTGCTAATACACGCTTCGACGCGCAGCGATCACACACACATTAAAGCCTCGTCTCGAGGATCCAGATCAACACCGGCTGACACTTTCCAGGAATACGGTGGAAAATAAAGGCCTTTCCCTACAAATGATAAGAGCAGCGAGATGCGGAACATAATCTGAGCTGGTCAAAATAAATATTACATATATTTTCTGTTGATTTTTAGGACTTCTACAACCCTGATTTTTGGCATTTTTCTGCAGTAAAAAAAACAAAACTGAAAATAAGGAAAAAAAATTCAGGGTTGTAAACATGTCCCAAAAATGAACAGAAAATATATGACAAATTAAATTATACAAAATATTAAATAAATAAATTAATTAAATATTAAATTAAATGTGCAACCTGAAAATAATAATAAAAAATCAATTATAATAATAACAAATTAAAAATTAAAACTAAAATTAACACACAAAAAAATTTAAAAGCTGAAAATATTAAATTAAATATTTATTTATTTGTTTGTTTTATTATTTACATGTTTTATATTTTCTGTTTATTTTTGTGATGTCTACAAACCTGATTTTTGGCATTTTTCTGCATTAATTAAAAAACTGAAAATAGGGAAAAAATGGCAAAAATGTCCCAAAAATGAACAGAAAATATACAACCTGTAAATAATAATAATAAAATAATAATAATAATAATACAAATAAGTAAATAACTGATTTTTAAACCAAAAAAAATTGTAAAAATTAAAAAAACTGAAAATATTAAATTAAATGTTTAACCTGAAAATAATAATACAAAAAATAATTACAAAACCTGAAAATATTGAATTAAATGTTTATTTATTATTATTTAATTATCATTATTTACATAGTATATTTTCTGTTCATTTTTGGGATCCTGATTTTTGACATTTTTCTGCGTTAATTAAAAAAAACAGAAAATGTACAACCTGTAAATAATAATAATTTAAAAATAATAAAAATAAAAAAATAACTGAAGTTTTAAAATAAATAAAAATATGGAGTAATGATGCTTTGATCACAGGAATAAATTACACATTACTATATATTCACACAGAGAACAGATGATATACATTATAATAATATTTAACTGTTTTACTGTATTTATGATCAAATAAATGCAGCCTCGGTGAGCAGAATGTTAGATAATATGTTATCCCGCATACAGTATCTAACAAGAAAATGTGCCTCTAATGCTTTAAAGAGTAATGCAGCACCAAAGCGTGTCCTATTGACAGAAGGTGGTGAATATGAAAGCGTGTGATCTGCCATCAGTCGATGCTCTGGATATATTGAATGCGCTGAACTCAGATCTGCTCCTGTTGTGTGTTTGCTGCTCCTCTAAAGCATTGTATTATTCATCACGGACCGCTCTTCTGACACCGGGCCTGACGGGCTCCACGTCTCATTATTATGCAGAACTTGCTCTAGCCTAGAGGTGTTGAAATTATTTTTTCTGTGGAAGAAAGGAAAAAAAAAACGTTCTCCGTGCATCACAGATTCTGTGGCCTGCCGTTGCTTATGGAATATATAATGATAAAGTGAGTGTTTATATGTTGAGGCTGTTTGCATCGTTACTTTATATGCTTATATATGCCTTCCATCAGTGTCCAGTCCAGAAATTCAGAGAACGTGTAAAGTTCTGTGACAGCTGTAATAGATCCACATGTCCACACGTGACTGGTCATAATGTTTTGGCTCGTCAGTGAGCGTTAAAGGACCAGAACTGATTTTAGTAGCATTGTGGCTTTGCTCATTTAGCAGGAAAGGGCTGTTGGATTTATGGGATTAAAATATTTTTTTTTTTTTGTAAATTACAGTTTTAAATTGTAAAATTAATGATAAATAATTAATTCGCAATAAATATATATATATATATATATATTTTGAGGATTAATTTCATTAATAAAAATATCAATAGAACAGGATTTTGTTTGAAATAGAATCTTTTGTAACATTATAAATACATTTAATGTACAATTTAATGCAGCCTTTCTGAATAAAAATATGAATTATTAAAAAAAATTGCAATTTAAAATAAAATAAATCTTACATACCCCAAACTTTTGAGTGATACTGTATCACAAAAATATTAATTAGTCATATTTTTGTATAATAAAAAATAAAAAATAAACATTTTAAAACTGAAAATGTACAGTTTTATACAGTCATAATTTTGTATAATTTAAAAAAAAAACATCTTTGATTTTTTGATCAATTTAATGCATCCTTGCTGAATAAAAGTTTTAATTAAAATGATCAAATTTATATTTTAGTGATTGTAAAATTAAAATAAAATCTCACATACCCCAAACTTTTGAGTGGTACTGTATTACAAAAAATATGAATTAGTCATATTTTTGTATAATAAAAAATAAACATTTTAAAACTGAAAATGTACAGTTTGTTCTGTAAATGTTTACTGTATTTTACTGTATTGTAACATTATAAATATATTTACTGTCTCTTTTGATCAGTTTAATGCAGTAAAAGTATTCATTAAAATTGTTATTATTATTATTTTTTTAAACTTGCATACTCCCAAACTTTTGAGTAATTTGTATCAAAAAAACAAATTTTTAGAGTTTAAAACTGTAAATTTACTGGTTGTTCTGTAAATATGTTTACATTTTACTGTATTTTTACGGTATTTTAACATTTAATAATAAATATAAAAAATCTAACTTTTGAGTGGTACTGCATCACAAAAATCGGGTCAGGGGGGGTTTTGTGTAACAATTTTTTTAACCATTTAAAACCGTAAACGTAAAGTTTGTTCTGTAATGTTTAATTTTTACTGTATTGTAACATTATAAATATATTTATAAAGTCTCTTTTGATCAATTTAATGCTTTCTTTCTGAATAAAAGTATTATTTAAAATGATAACATTTAAATTTTATCGATTTTAAAATTTAAAGAAAATCTTACATAGCCCAAAATTTTTGATTGGTACTGTATCACAAAAATATTAATCAATGTTTTCTTTGTAAAATATTTTTTATAACAGTTTAAAACTTAAAAATTTCAGTTTGTTCTTTAAATATGTTTACTGTAATTTTACTGTATTGTAACAATATAAATATCTTTACTGTCTCTTTTGATCAATTTAATGCAGCCTTGCTGAGTAAAAGTATTAATTTAAATGATTAAATGATTATAATTATTATTATTGCCATTTCAAATAAATAAAAAAATCTTACATACTGTATCACAAAAATATTAATCAGTTTTTTTTCTAAAAATGTTTTTAAACAGTTTAAAACTTTAAATGTACAGTTTGTTCTACTTTTCTTTTTACTGTATTGTAACATTTTACAGTTCCCTTTCAGTCAGTCACGTTCGACGTACGCCGGAACCGACCGACGAATTGGGATCTGATCTCAGAGACCAATCTACTTCGAGTGTGTTAAAAACGAGCCAATGGAGATTGGCATGCGATTCACGCACTCCACACACCGCCGGTTTTCCTTTTCTAAAAGAGCAACACGGTTTGACCCTGCGTCTTTTTCAAGATGTCATTCAAACAGTGTTTCTGGATGCGGTTGTTTCCTGTCCTCATTTGACGGCCACGATCTCTCTCGCATATAAACATGTGAGATTGCGTTCATGGGTGATCCGTGTTCTCTCAGGAGAGCGTGGTCACGTCGGCGCATTGTTCGTCTCTCCTTTCTCGTAAGGGCTTGAGCGTTCAGCGCGCCGTGTGCCGTCGAGCGCCGGCTGATAGCGGGGGTTGCCACGGCAACCTGGCAGATATGTGTGAGTCCGACTAAGTTCGGTTCCTTAACGCCCCTGTCTGTCAGGCTGGCCTCTTCGGCGACGCCCTTCGAGTACTTTGCCCAGCAGTTCTCGATGGCCTAGAAGCAGACAGAGGTGGTTTAAAAAAAAAAAAAAAAATCCTAATTCGCAGCGCCTCTGCCTGCTTCCCCCCCTTGCGTCCGCCTCCGCCCCTGCGAAACCCAGGCAGCAGCCTCCGTCTGGGAAGCAGACCCACCCCAACCCAACCCACTCAGGGCCTGCTAGTCTACAAGCAAGCGTAAGGGCAATGGGCAGCCCAGGGAGAACAGGAGCTGCTCCGAGGGAGTGGGTGTCCGCACCCGTCCCTCACCCCCCCCGGAGGAGGACCGGGGCCCTGACTGGTGTCAATACTCTGCCGCTGGCTCTCCGGAGTCCAGCGGTACCCACATTTTCAGCTCATCCGTACCATCAGAATCGGCTACGCGATTCAGTTCGCTCACCGACTTCCCAAGTACAGGGGCATCCTCTTCACCTCCGTGCGAAGCAGCGATGCTCAGGTCTTGCGGTCAGAGATCGATGTCCTACTGGCGAAGGACGCGGTCGAGCCGGTTCCTCCAGCCGATATGAAGGCGGGGTTCTACAGCCCCTACTTCATGTACCCAAGAAAGGGGGTGGGTTACGGCCAATCTTGGACCTGCGTATCCTGAATCAGGCCCTGCACAAGCTCCCGTTCCGGATGCAGAAACGCATTTTTCGAATGCATCCGTCCCCAAGATTGGTTCGCAGCGATCGACCTGAAGGATGCGTACTTTCATGTCTCTATCCTTCCTCGACACAGACCGTTCCTACGCTTTGCGTTCGAGGGGAAGGCATATCAGTACAAAGTCCTGTCCCTGTCGCCTCGCGTCTTCACGAAAGTCGCAGAGGCAGCCATTGTTCCGCTCAGAGAACGCGGTGTTCGCATCCTCAACTATCTCGACGACTGGCTCATACTCGCCCAGTCTCGGGAGCAGTTGTGCGAACACAGGGACACGGTGCTCAGTCACCTCAGCCTGTTGGGCCTTCGGGTCAACCGAGAGAAGAGCAAACTCTGTCCCACGCAGAGGATCTCTTATCTCGGTATGGAGCTGGATTCGGTCAGCCAGACTGCGCGCCTCACGGAAGAGCGGGTCCGGTCGGTGTTGAACTGCTTGAATTCGTTCAAGAGCAGGACAGCGGTCCCACTGAAATTATTTCAGAGGCTCCTGGGGCATATGGCAGCCGCGGTAACGCCGCTCAGATTGCTTCATATGAGACCGCTTCAACACTGGCTTCATGGCCGAGTCCCGAGGTGGGCGTGGCAGAGCGGCCAGTACCGGGTCCCAGTGACTCCTTACTGCCGCCAAACTTTCAGCCCATGGTCCGACGCTTCGTTTCTCCGGGTGCCCTTAGAACAAGTGTCCAGGCATGCTGTGCTCTTCACGGATGCCTCCTCCACGGGCTGGGGGGCCACGTACAACGGGCACGCAGTTTCAGGTCTGTGGACGGGACCTCAATTGCATTGGCATCTCAATTGCCACGAGTTGATAGCAGTACACTTGGCACTGCGCCGCCTCAAGGGGCCGCAACTTGGCAAGCATGTACTGGTCCATACGGACAACACTGCGGCCGATGCGTACATCAACCGTCAGGGTGGTCTGCGCTCCCGTTGCATGCTCCAACTCGCCCGCCACCTCCTCCTGTGGAGTCAGAAGCACCTGAGGTCGCTTCATGCCATTCACATCCCAGGTGTAAATATGGTTGTAAATATGTTTAAATTTTTACTGTATTGTTTACTGTATTATTCCGGCAAACCACAGCTTTTGTTGTTTTTTACAGTAAGTATTTCGTACTTGCTTTGATATTTTATGATGTAATGCAGTAGCGTCCGAAAACTCACTGTATGTGGAGAGAAGCGAGTATAAATGATAAAAAAACACAGTGTCATTGTCCGTCAGGTGGTGTGTGTGAAAATGTATAATCACAGCAGCAGCAAGGCTTTATGACTGAGACTGACGTGTGTTATATCATCTGTGTGTGTGATTGGCCTCTCCGCTGTATTCCTGCAGTGGACACAAACTGATTCACATTCAGGTGAGCCGCCTCTGATCTTTAAACACACGCCGCCCGCAGAGCTCTGCTGTCTAACACTGTAGATCCGCTCAAATCAACACTTATCAAATGTGGAAATAGATTTCATTGCTTTCTGTCCGTCTCAGAGGAGCTTTTGCATAGAGAAACCATTAAAATGCCAAGCGTCCAGCTGTTTATCTTCATTTCAGAGTCAAATAATGTGTGTGTACACTACTAATCATACAGTAAAATACAGTAAAAATTATGACATATTATTCCAGTGTAAATCATCTGTTCTCTATGTGAATATATAGTATATTGTAATTTATTCCTGTGATCAAAGCTGAATTTATCATCATTACTCTCACATGACCCTTCACTGATCACTCTCATATGAGGATCTGATGCTTAGTTTTCACACAAATATGACCCGTTTTTAAATGTGTCTTGATCCTCATATTAGATTGATTTGTGAAGGATCATGTGACACTGAAGACTACAGATCACAGGAATAAATTACACTTTACTATATATTCACATTGAGAACAGATGATCTACATTATAATAATATTTCATAATTTTTACTGTATTTTTGATCAAATAAATGCAGCTTTGGTGAGCAGAAGAGACATTATAAAATCAAAGTTTTGAACAAAAATGAATATAATTAGTATATTCAGTGAATGGTTAAACATGTCTTTGTCATATAAAAACAGCTTTGTCTTTACATTTTTACATTTTTGAGCCAAATCTCAAAATGTCTCATTAAATTACTTATTATAACTTTTATAAATAAAAAAGAAAAGCATACACATGTTAATAAACACCTCAGGCATCTATTTTAGTAAATGACCATCATTTTTTCATCCATATATTTGTAAAAGTGTAGGATCTTGATGGTTTTGTCAGTGAAAACCATGTCCTGCGGTGACATCATATCCTGATTTAAAATCGGGCAATTCCACAGACAGCTTTAATGAGTTGAAGGACCCCGTTCTGAAGCACATGGTAAGATTTGATCTCAGAATTGCTCAAATATTTCACTGTATCCAGTATAAAAGTGTTGATTTCCTTTGTCCTTTTGGAGCGTCTCTATATTTTTAATTCTTTCTAGGACACATTTCAGTAAAAATCTTCAAAAAACAGAGAAAGTTAGTGAGCCCTTATATTTCCTCACAACACAATATGCAGATTTTCTTCAAAGGTGTTGTTTTCCAGAAAAAGCCTTTGCTTGTTTGTGTGGAAATGAGTTGAGGATGAGAGGGAATCATTAATCCACTTTCCGTCCGGTTCTGAATCTGCTCATGAGTGTTGTTGAGCCGTGTGTTCCTCCTGTTCAGGTGTGTGTTTGAGGGTCAGGTAGAGGTCAGAGGTCAGAGCCTGAGAGGAAGCTATCAGAAATACAGTCCTGTCATTAAACACAAACCGGCTGCTTAAAGTTCAGATAAAATCCCAATCCACCAGTGTACTCTCTTAAACGCTGTTATTTTACTATCGTTTTTATTCATATTTTAAATGTGCTTTTATTTTCACATTTTCAGCTTCATTTTGGTTCGTTTTAGTAATTTTTTATGTGCTTTTGTCAATTTCATTCATTTATATATATAATATATAATAATTTATATATAATAATTTATATAATTATTATTATTATTTAGGGGGAAATGTGCTTTTTGCCATTTTGTGTTTAATATATATATATATATATATATATATATATATATGTATGTGTGTGTGTGTGTATATATATAATTTCTATTTAGCTTTTAATGTATTTTAAATTTTAGTTTTATGAATTTAGGACCTCAACTTTTATTTTCAAGTTTTAATTTTATATAATTATATATATAAAAATTATATATATATATTTTTTTATTATTAGTTTATTGTCATTATATTGTATATTTTTATATATATATATATATATATATATATATATATATATATATATATATATATATATATATATATATATATATATATATATATATATATATATATATTCACATTGAAATATTATAGGATTGCTTTATTTTTACATTAAATGAGAATTATAATTATATTTATTTATTTACATTACAGGAAAAAAAAAATATATATATATATAATACAGTTTATATATATATATATATATATATATATATATATATATATATATATATATATATATATATAAAATATAAAAAAATTAAAAATGATACAAAGATAATTTTAAAAAATTCATGTTATATCATTATTATACATATTATAGGATTGCTTTAATTCTCATTTAATGTAAAAATAGTGTTCTGTTTATTTATTTAAATTACAGAAATATATATATATATATATATATATATATATATATATATGATAAATATTCACATTGAAATATTATAGGATTGCTTTATTTTTACATTAAATGAGAATTATAATTCTGTTTATTTATTTAAATTACAGAAATATATATATACAGTTTTTAGTAGTTTTAGTTGACTCTAATAATAATGCCCCTGGTAGTGATGACTGAAGAGTGTAAACTGGTTTAACTGGTCTGTGTTCTGGAGCGTTTGCAGAGTTTCCAGCCTGGACCTGGTTTAGTAAACTCAGCAGTAGCCTCAGCAGTAGCCTCAGCAGTAGCCTCAGCAGTAGCCTCAGCAGTAACCTCAGCAGTAACCTCAGCAGTAGCCTCAGCAGTAACCTCAGCAGTAAACTCAGCAGTAGCCTCAGCAGTAGCCTCAGCAGTAACCTCAGCAGTAGCCTCAGCAGTAGCCTCAGCAGTAACCTCAGCAGTAGCCTCAGCAGTAACCTCAGCAGTAGCCTCAGCAGTAACCTCAGCAGTAGCCTCAACAGTAGCCTCAGCAGTAGCCTCAGCAGTAACCTCAGCAGTAACCTCAGCAGTAGCCTCAGCAGTAGCCTCAGCAGTAACCTCAGCAGTAGCCTCAGCAGTAACCTCAGCAGTAACCTCAGCAGTAGCCTCAGCAGTAGCCTCAGCAGTAGCCTCAGCAGTAACCTCAGCAATAGCCTCAGCAGTAGCCTCAGCAGTAACCTCAGCAGTAGCCTCAGCAGTAACCTCAGCAGTAGCCTCAGCAGTAGCCTCAGCAGTAGCCTCAGCAGTAACCTCAGCAGTAGCCTCAGCAGTAGCCTCAGCAGTAGCCTCAGCAGTAACCTCAGCAGTAGCCTCAGCAGTAACCTCAGCAGTAGCCTCAGCAGTAGCCTCAGCAGTAGCCTCAGCAGTAGCCTCAGCAGTAACCTCAGCAGTAGCCTCAGCAGTAGCCTCAGCAGTAACCTCAGCAGTAGCCTCAGCAGTAACCTCAGCAGTAACCTCAGCAGTAGCCTCAGCAGTAGCCTCAGCAGTAACCTCAGCAGTAACCTCAGCAGTAGCCTCAGCAGTAGCCTCAGCAGTAACCTCAGCAGTAGCCTCAGCAGTAACCTCAGCAGTAGCCTCAGCAGTAGCCTCAGCAGTAGCCTCAGCAGTAGCCTCAGCAGTAACCTCAGCAGTAGCCTCAGCAGTAGCCTCAGCAGTAACCTCAGCAGTAGCCTCAGCAGTAACCTCAGCAGTAACCTCAGCAGTAGCCTCAGCAGTAACCTCAGCAGTAACCTCAGCAGTAGCTTCAGCAGTAAACTCAGCAGTAGCCTCAGCAGTAACCTCAGCAGTAGCCTCAGCAGTAGCCTCAGCAGTAACCTCAGCAGTAACCTCAGCAGTAACCTCAGCAGTAACCTCATCAGTAACCTCAGCAGTAGCCTCAGCAGTAACCTCAGCAGTAACCTCAGCAGTAGCCTCAGCAGTAACCTCATCAGTAACCTCAGCAGTAGCCTCAGCAGTAACCTCAGCAGTAGCCTCAGCAGTAGCCTCAGCAGTAACCTCAGCAGTAGCCTCAGCAGTAGCCTCATCAGTAGCCTCAGCAGTAGCCTCAGCAGTAGCCTCAGCAGTAGCCTCAGCAGTAACCTCAGCAGTAGCCTCAGCAGTAAACTCAGCAGTAACCTCAGCAGTAACCTCAGCAGTAACCTCAGCAGTAAACTCAGCAGTAAACTCAGCAGTAACCTCAGCAGTAACCTCAGCAGTAGCCTCAGCAGTAACCTCAGCAGTAGCCTCAGCAGTAACCTCAGCAGTAACCTCAGCAGTAACCTCAGCAGTAAACTCAGCAGTAACCTCAGCAGTAACCTCAGCAGTAAACTCAGCAGTAACCTCAGCAGTAAACTCAGCAGTAACCTCAGCAGTAACCTCAGCAGTAACCTCAGCAGTAACCTCAGCAGTAAACTCAGCAGTAACCTCAGCAGTAGCCTCAGCAGTAGCCTCAGCAGTAACCTCAGCAGTAGCCTCAGCAGTAGCCTCAGCAGTAGCCTCAGCAGTAAACTCAGCAGTAGCCTCAGCAGTAGCCTCAGCAGTAACCTCAGCAGTAGCCTCAGCAGTAACCTCAGCAGTAACCTCAGCAGTAGCCTCAGCAGTAGCCTCAGCAGTAGCCTCAGCAGTAACCTCAGCAGTAGCCTCAGCAGTAACCTCAGCAGTAACCTCAGCAGTAACCTCAGCAGTAAACTCAGCAGTAACCTCAGCAGTAACCTCAGCAGTAACCTCAGCAGTAACCTCAGCAGTAACCTCAGCAGTAACCTCAGCAGTAGCCTCAGCAGTAACCTCAGCAGTAACCTCAGCAGTAACCTCAGCAGTAACCTCAGCAGTAAACTCAGCAGTAGCCTCAGCAGTAACCTCAGCAGTAGCCTCAGCAGTAACCTCAGCAGTAGCCTCAGCAGTAACCTCAGCAGTAACCTCAGCAGTAGCCTCAGCAGTAACCTCAGCAGTAACCTCAGCAGTAGCCTCAGCAGTAGCCTCAGCAGTAGCCTCAGCAGTAGCCTCAGCAGTAACCTCAGCAGTAACCTCAGCAGTAACCTCAGCAGTAGCCTCAGCAGTAACCTCAGCAGTAACCTCAGCAGTAACCTCAGCAGTAACCTCAGCAGTAACCTCAGCAGTAAACTCAGCAGTAGCCTCAGCAGTAACCTCAGCAGTAGCCTCAGCAGTAACCTCAGCAGTAGCCTCAGCAGTAGCCTCAGCAGTAGCCTCAGCAGTAACCTCAGCAGTAACCTCAGCAGTAAACTCAGCAGTAGCCTCAGCAGTAGCCTCAGCAGTAACCTCAGCAGTAGCCTCAGCAGTAGCCTCAGCAGTAACCTCAGCAGTAGCCTCAGCAGTAACCTCAGCAGTAAGCCTCAGCAGTAGCCTCAGCAGTAACCTCAGCAGTAAACTCAGCAGTAACCTCAGCAGTAACCTCAGCAGTAGCCTCAGCAGTAACCTCAGCAGTAACCTCAGCAGTAGCCTCAGCAGTAACCTCAGCAGTAAACTCAGCAGTAACCTCAGCAGTAACCTCAGCAGTAACCTCAGCAGTAACCTCAGCAGTAGCCTCAGCAGTAAACTCAGCAGTAACCTCAGCAGTAACCTCAGCAGTAACCTCAGCAGTAACCTCAGCAGTAGCCTCAGCAGTAACCTCAGCAGTAAACTCAGCAGTAGCCTCAGCAGTAGCCTCAGCAGTAACCTCAGCAGTAGCCTCAGCAGTAAACTCAGCAGTAGCCTCAGCAGTAACCTCAGCAGTAACCTCAGCAGTAACCTCAGCAGTAGCCTCAGCAGTAACCTCAGCAGTAAACTCAGCAGTAGCCTCAGCAGTAGCCTCAGCAGTAAACTCAGCAGTAGCCTCAGCAGTAGCCTCAGCAGTAACCTCAGCAGTAGCCTCAGCAGTAACCTCAGCAGTAGCCTCAGCAGTAGCCTCAGCAGTAACCTCAGCAGTAACCTCAGCAGTAGCCTCAGCAGTAGCCTCAGCAGTAGCCTCAGCAGTAACCTCAGCAGTAGCCTCAGCAGTAACCTCAGCAGTAACCTCAGCAGTAACCTCAGCAGTAACCTCAGCAGTAGCCTCAGCAGTAACCTCAGCAGTAACCTCAGCAGTAGCCTCAGCAGTAGCCTCAGCAGTAACCTCAGCAGTAGCCTCAGCAGTAACCTCAGCAGTAGCCTCAGCAGTAACCTCAGCAGTAGCCTCAGCAGTAACCTCAGCAGTAACCTCAGCAGTAACCTCAGCAGTAACCTCAGCAGTAACCTCAGCAGTAGCCTCAGCAGTAACCTCAGCAGTAACCTCAGCAGTAACCTCAGCAGTAGCCTCAGCAGTAACCTCAGCAGTAAACTCAGCAGTAGCCTCAGCAGTAACCTCAGCAGTAGCCTCAGCAGTAACCTCAGCAGTAGCCTCAGCAGTAACCTCAGCAGTAACCTCAGCAGTAACCTCAGCAGTAACCTCAGCAGTAAACTCAGCAGTAGCCTCAGCAGTAACCTCAGCAGTAACCTCAGCAGTAACCTCAGCAGTAACCTCAGCAGTAAACTCAGCAGTAAACTCAGCAGTAACCTCAGCAGTAGCCTCAGCAGTAAACTCAGCAGTAACCTCAGCAGTAAACTCAGCAGTAACCTCAGCAGTAACCTCAGCAGTAACCTCAGCAGTAGCCTCAGCAGTAACCTCAGCAGTAGCCTCAGCAGTAACCTCAGCAGTAGCCTCAGCAGTATCCTCAGCAGTAGCCTCAGCAGTAGCCTCAGCAGTATCCTCAGCAGTATCCTCAGCAGTAGCCTCAGCAGTAACCTCAGCAGTAGCCTCAGCAGTAGCCTCAGCAGTAACCTCAGCAGTAACCTCAGCAGTAGCCTCAGCAGTAACCTCAGCAGTAGCCTCAGCAGTAACCTCAGCAGTAGCCTCAGCAGTATCCTCAGCAGTAGCCTCAGCAGTAGCCTCAGCAGTATCCTCAGCAGTAACCTCAGCAGTAGCCTCAGCAGTAGCCTCAGCAGTATCCTCAGCAGTAACCTCAGCAGTAGCCTCAGCAGTAACCTCAGCAGTAGCCTCAGCAGTATCCTCAGCAGTAGCCTCAGCAGTAACCTCAGCAGTAACCTCAGCAGTAGCCTCAGCAGTAGCCTCAGCAGTAGCCTCAGCAGTAACCTCAGCAGTAGCCTCAGCAGTAACCTCAGCAGTAGCCTCAGCAGTAACCTCAGCAGTAGCCTCAGCAGTAACCTCAGCAGTAACCTCAGCAGTAACCTCAGCAGTAACCTCAGCAGTAACCTCAGCAGTAGCCTCAGCAGTAACCTCAGCAGTAACCTCAGCAGTAGCCTCAGCAGTAGCCTCAGCAGTAACCTCAGCAGTAACCTCAGCAGTAGCCTCAGCAGTAAACTCAGCAGTAACCTCAGCAGTAACCTCAGCAGTAACCTAAGCAGTAGCCTCAGCAGTAGCCTCAGCAGTAACCTCAGCAGTAACCTCAGCAGTAAACTCAGCAGTAGCCTCAGCAGTAACCTCAGCAGTAGCCTCAGCAGTAACCTCAGCAGTAGCCTCAGCAGTAACCTCAGCAGTAACCTCAGCAGTAACCTCAGCAGTAACCTCAGCAGTAAACTCAGCAGTAGCCTCAGCAGTAACCTCAGCAGTAACCTCAGCAGTAACCTCAGCAGTAACCTCAGCAGTAAACTCAGCAGTAAACTCAGCAGTAACCTCAGCAGTAGCCTCAGCAGTAAACTCAGCAGTAACCTCAGCAGTAAACTCAGCAGTAACCTCAGCAGTAACCTCAGCAGTAACCTCAGCAGTAGCCTCAGCAGTAACCTCAGCAGTAGCCTCAGCAGTAACCTCAGCAGTAGCCTCAGCAGTAGCCTCAGCAGTAGCCTCAGCAGTATCCTCAGCAGTATCCTCAGCAGTAGCCTCAGCAGTAACCTCAGCAGTAGCCTCAGCAGTAGCCTCAGCAGTAACCTCAGCAGTAACCTCAGCAGTAGCCTCAGCAGTAACCTCAGCAGTAGCCTCAGCAGTAACCTCAGCAGTAGCCTCAGCAGTCAGCAGTATCCTCAGCAGTAGCCTCAGCAGTAGCCTCAGCAGTATCCTCAGCAGTAACCTCAGCAGTAACCTCAGCAGTAGCCTCAGCAGTAGCCTCAGCAGTATCCTCAGCAGTAACCTCAGCAGTAGCCTCAGCAGTAACCTCAGCAGTAGCCTCAGCAGTATCCTCAGCAGTAGCCTCAGCAGTAGCCTCAGCAGTAGCCTCAGCAGTAGCCTCAGCAGTAGCCTCAGCAGTATCCTCAGCAGTAACCTCAGCAGTAGCCTCAGCAGTAGCCTCAATAGTAGCCTCAGCAGTAGCCTCAGCAGTATCCTCAGCAGTAACCTCAGCAGTAGCCTCAGCAGTAACCTCAGCAGTAGCC
The DNA here is from genome assembly GCA_033150135.1 of Gobio occitaniae. Classification (NCBI taxonomy): domain Eukaryota; kingdom Metazoa; phylum Chordata; class Actinopteri; order Cypriniformes; family Gobionidae; genus Gobio; species Gobio occitaniae. Next base: position 166,836 of record JARQWZ010003239.1, read on the forward strand.
TCAGCAGTAGCCTCAGCAGTAACCTCAGCAGTAGCCTCAGCAGTAGCCTCAATAGTAGCCTCAGCAGTAGCCTCAGCAGTATCCTCAGCAGTAACCTCAGCAGTAGCCTCAGCAGTATCCTCAGCAGTAGCCTCAGCAGTAGCCTCAGCAGTAACCTCAGCAGTAGCCTCAGCAGTAACCTCAGCAGTAGCCTCAGCAGTATCCTCAGCAGTAACCTCAGCAGTAGCCTCAGCAGTAGCCTCAATAGTAGCCTCAGCAGTAGCCTCAGCAGTATCCTCAGCAGTAACCTCAGCAGTAGCCTCAGCAGTAACCTCAGCAGTAGCCTCAGCAGTATCCTCAGCAGTAGCCTCAGCAGTAGCCTCAGCAGTATCCTCAGCAGTAACCTCAGCAGTAGCCTCAGCAGTAAACTCAGCAGTAACCTCAGCAGTAGCCTCAGCAGTAACCTCAGCAGTAACCTCAGCAGTAACCTCAGCAGTAGCCTCAGCAGTAGCCTCAGCAGTAACCTCAGCAGTAGCCTCAGCAGTAACCTCAGCAGTAGCCTCAGCAGTAACCTCAGCAGTAGCCTCAGCAGTAACCTCAGCAGTAGCCTCAGCAGTAACCTCAGCAGTAACCTCAGCAGTAGCCTCAGCAGTAACCTCAGCAGTAACCTCAGCAGTAGCCTCAGCAGTAGCCTCAGCAGTATCCTCAGCAGTAGCCTCAGCAGTAACCTCAGCAGTAGCCTCAGCAGTAGCCTCAGCAGTAACCTCAGCAGTAGCCTCAGCAGTAGCCTCAGCAGTAAACTCAGCAGTAGCCTCAGCAGTAACCTCAGCAGTAACCTCAGCAGTAGCCTCAGCAGTAAACTCAGCAGTAACCTCAGCAGTAACCTCAGCAATAGCCTCAGCAGTAAACTCAGCAGTAGCCTCAGCAGTAACCTCAGCAGTAGCCTCAGCAGTAACCTCAGCAGTAGCCTCAGCAGTAAACTCAGCAGTAACCTCAGCAGTAACCTCCGCAGTAACCTCAGCAGTAAACTCAGCAGTAACCTCAGCAGTAGCCTCAGCAGTAACCTCAGCAGTAAACTCAGCAGTAAACTCAGCAGTAACCTCAGCAGTAGCCTCAGCAGTAACCTCAGCAGTAGCCTCAGCAGTAACCTCAGCAGTAGCCTCAGCAGTAGCCTCAGCAGTAACCTCAGCAGTAGCCTCAGCAGTAACCTCAGCAGTAGCCTCAGCAGTAGCCTCAGCAGTAAACTCAGCAGTAGCCTCAGCAGTAACCTCAGCAGTAACCTCAGCAGTAGCCTCAGCAGTAACCTCAGCAGTAACCTCAGCAGTAACCTCAGCAGTAACCTCCGCAGTAACCTCAGCAGTAACCTCAGCAGTAACCTCAGCAGTAACCTCAGCAGTAAACTCAGCAGTAACCTCAGCAGTAGCCTCAGCAGTAGCCTCAGCAGTAACCTCAGCAGTAACCTCAGCAGTAACCTCAGCAGTAAACTCAGCAGTAACCTCAGCAGTAGCCTCAGCAGTAACCTCAGCAGTAACCTCAGCAGTAACCTCAGCAGTAACCTCAGCAGTAGCCTCAGCAGTAACCTCAGCAGTAACCTCAGCAGTAAACTCAGCAGTAGCCTCAGCAGTAGCCTCAGCAGTAACCTCAGCAGTAACCTCAGCAGTAACCTCAGCAGTAACCTCAGCAGTAAACTCAGCAGTAACCTCAGCAGTAGCCTCAGCAGTAACCTCAGCAGTAACCTCAGCAGTAAACTCAGCAGTAAACTCAGCAGTAACCTCAGCAGTAGCCTCAGCAGTAACCTCAGCAGTAAACTCAGCAGTAGCCTCAGCAGTAACCTCAGCAGTAGCCTCAGCAGTAACCTCAGCAGTAACCTCCGCAGTAACCTCAGCAGTAACCTCAGCAGTAAACTCAGCAGTAGCCTCAGCAGTAACCTCAGCAGTAGCCTCAGCAGTAACCTCAGCAGTAAACTCAGCAGTAGCCTCAGCAGTAACCTCAGCAGTAACCTCAGCAGTAAACTCAGCAGTAGCCTCAGCAGTAGCCTCAGCAGTAACCTCAGCAGTAGCCTCAGCAGTAGCCTCAGCAGTAGCCTCAGCAGTAACCTCAGCAGTAGCCTCAGCAGTAACCTCAGCAGTAAACTCAGCAGTAGCCTCAGCAGTAACCTCAGCAGTAGCCTCAGCAGTAACCTCAGCAGTAACCTCCGCAGTAACCTCAGCAGTAAACTCAGCAGTAACCTCAGCAGTAGCCTCAGCAGTAGCCTCAGCAGTAGCCTCAGCAGTAACCTCCGCAGTAACCTCAGCAGTAGCCTCAGCAGTAGCCTCAGCAGTAAACTCAGCAGTAGCCTCAGCAGTAGCCTCAGCAGTAGCCTCAGCAGTAACCTCAGCAGTAGCCTCAGCAGTAGCCTCAGCAGTAGCCTCAGCAGTAACCTCAGCAGTAACCTCAGCAGTAGCCTCAGCAGTAGCCTCAGCAGTAACCTCAGCAGTAGCCTCAGCAGTAGCCTCAGCAGTAACCTCAGCAGTAGCCTCAGCAGTAGCCTCAGCAGTAAGCCTCAGCAGTAACCTCAGCAGTAGCCTCAGCAGTAGCCTCAGCAGTAGCCTCAGCAGTAACCTCAGCAGTAACCTCAGCAGTAGCCTCAGCAGTAACCTCAGCAGTAACCTCAGCAGTAGCCTCAGCAGTAACCTCAGCAGTAGCCTCAGCAGTAACCTCAGCAGTAGCCTCAGCAGTAGCCTCAGCAGTAGCCTCAGCAGTAACCTCAGCAGTAACCTCAGCAGTAGCCTCAGCAGTAGCCTCAGCAGTAGCCTCAGCAGTAACCTCAGCAGTAACCTCAGCAGTAACCTCAGCAGTAGCCTCAGCAGTAACCTCAGCAGTAGCCTCAGCAGTAGCCTCAGCAGTAGCCTCAGCAGTAGCCTCAGCAGTAACCTCAGCAGTAGCCTCAGCAGTAACCTCAGCAGTAACCTCAGCAGTAAACTCGGGTCTCTCTCCACAGCCAGGTTCTGTGGTGACCCGGGTGTTCCGGCCCGGGCCCGGCGAGAGGGCCAGAGCTTCATCTTTAAGGCGGAGGTGGTGTTCAGCTGCAGCGCCCCCTATCTGCTGGTGGGCTCGTCTACACGCAGCTGTGGAGCGGACGGCAGCTGGAGCGGATCTCAGCCGCGCTGCATCGGTGCGTCACATCCCATCATTAACATGCTGTGTGCTTTACAGTCAACTTCTGACTGCAGGGTTTTACCGGGTTTTTAAAAAAATATCCTCTCCAGCTTTGATCTCTGATGTGAATGTGAACATTATGACCTGATTCTGCGGGTCACTGCATCACATTATCCAGATGCTTTTACTGCAGAACCGCATCAGACACGGCGTGTGAGAGTCCCGGCGCTTTATTTATTTTATTATTTTATTATATTATTGTATTTTATTCTTAATTTAATATATGTTTATTATTTTGGTCTATTTTATTTTATATTTGTTTTATGTATTTATTTATTTTATTTTATATTATTTAATTTTTTTATTTTGTTTAATTGTATTTAATTTTATTATATTTAATTTAATTTTATAAAATTAATTTAATTTATTTTATTTGATTATTTTTACAACCACAAATGTCAGTACTGGCACGAGTGTTTCTAAATTATTTTTATTTATTTTTTTATTTTAGTTAAGTTTAGTTTTCTTTGTTTTATTATTTTATTTGGAGATTTGTTATTTTATTTTTATTTAACTTGATTATTTTATTTTTATTATATTATTATTTTAGTTTAGTTTATTTTATTACTTTATTTGACTTTATTTTATTTTATTTCTTTCATATTACTTTATTTGGCTTTATTATGCTTTATTTTATTACAACCACAAAACATGATCAGTACTGGCATAAATGTAGTTAAAATGCAATTTATATATTAATCAAGTCTGGACATTTTCTCATGAGGCATAAAGGGACCGTATAGATAGTTTTGATAAGGTTATTGAAAGTAATTTAAACTGTGAACAGATTTATATCAATCATATTTATATTAATATAAAAAAATGTAATATCCCGCAGAAGCGCACCGGACGACGTGTGAGAATCCCGGCGCTCCGGAGTTCGGCTCTCTGAACAGCAGTCTGGGCTTTAAGGTAAGAAGCGGACACACACACACACACACATACACACACTCAAAGTCCCTCACTTTGAGTCTCAAAGGCCCGTCAGTCGTAGAGCCTGCTTTTATCTTCAAGTGGAAAAACGGCCCTTTCAAATGACACAATGTGACTTCTGATGTGCCTATTAAGAGTTGAAAATCATATTTTCCATCATTGCTGAGACAAAAGGATATTCATTGGCCCAGTGACAGCATGATCCGACGGCGCTAATGCCACATCAGAGAGAGAGAGTGTGTGTGTGTGTGTGTGTGTGTGTGTGTGTGTGTGTGTGTGTGTGTGTGTGTGTGTGTGTGTCTCTGCCCTGTCTTTATAAGCACGATTGATTTATTGTCAAGTTGATTCAGTCAGATGCAGTTTGAGGAGCCCGTGGCAGATCCAGGGTTGTGTGACTACTACTTTAGGGGGTCCATAGACCGTGAAAGAATATAATGTGTAATGGTTATTTGTTTTCATTGTTTTGATGTTACATAGTATTGTGCAACCAAAATTGTGCAGGACCGACGAATATTCCACAGCAAAAACTACAAGTGGATAGTAGGTTACATACATATAAAACATTATTGAATACAAGTGAACAGTCAGGCATAAAGGGAGAACAGTGCTAAGAATGAAGTGCTTGAAGGTTCAGGTCTAACAGTAATAATCAAATGTAAAATAACATTGCATTATCTTCACTGTATATAAATGAAATATAGATTAATGCATGTTAAAACTAGCTACAAAAGTTATTCAGTAAAGATAATTTTTTTCTTTTGTTCTTTGATTAACTTTAAGGACAGACTGAAGGAGGTGCGGTTACTTTAAGACCAAATGCACAATGTTGAATCCAATATATAGACATTTCATTTGTCAACTGCTTACATTCGATTAAGACTGTATTAACTGTGATACTCGATATTTTTGGCATACTTCATGCGTATTTATCCATTCAAGCGCAAGACGTGCCCTCTGTGTTCGCACTATTGATGAAGATATGCCTCATGTTTAAGGTGGCGATGCAAAACAGTGAATCTAAATCACCATACAGAAAAAAAGGTTCACTTCAAGAATGAAAAAAGTGGCATCGATGTGTTTTGCTGTAAAAACTGCACAAACAGAAAACAAAAAAGCACAAACTATAGAATATCTTTCCATAAACACAGACTTTATACAGAAAGAAAAATACTTCAATGCCTATACACACTCTTCCATGCAGC